>PVKP010023299.1:0-36457 GCA_004027715.1 Plecturocebus donacophilus | reverse complement strand
AAAAAATTTTTGCCATCTACCCATCTGACAAAGGGCTAATATCCAGAATCTACAAAGAACTAAAACAGATATACAAGAAACAAACAAACAACCCCGTTCAAAAGTGGGTGAAGGACATGAACAGACACTTTTTAAAAGAAGATATATATGAGGTCAATAAACATGAAAAATGCTCATCATCATTGGTCATTAGAGAAATACAAATCAAAACCACATTGAGATACCATCTCATGCCAGTTAGAATGGCGATCATTAAAAAATCTGGAGACAACACATGCTGGAGAGGATGCGGAGAAATAGGAACACTCTTACACAGTTGGTGGGAGTGTAAATTAGTTCAACCATTGTAAAAGACAGTGTGGTGATTTCTCAACGATCTAGAAATAGAAATTTCATTTGACCCAGCAATCCCACTATTGGGTATGTACGCAAAGAACTATAAATCGTTCTACTATAAAGACACATGCACACGTATGTTCATTGCAGCCCTGTGTACAATAGCAAATACCTGGAACCAACCCAAATGCCCATCAATGATAGACTGGACAAAGAAATATACACCATGGAATACTACGCAGCCATAAAAAAAGATGAGTTCATGTCCTTTGTAGGGACTTGGATGAATCTGGAAACCATCATTCTCAGCAAACTGACCCAAGAACAGAAAGCCAAGCACTGTATGTTCTCACTCATAGGTGGATGTTGAACAACGAAAATACATGGACTCAGGAAGATGAGCATCACACATGGGACAGTTGAGGGGGTAAGGGAAAGACAACGGGGGATGGGGAGAGGGGAGGATAGGGAGGGATAACATGGGGAGAAATGCCAGATATAGTATGCACCTAAAGTAAAATAAATAAATTTTTTAAAAAATTATATATATAAAAAAGGAAATACTGACTGAAAATGCCTCCATTTTATTGAAAAACACTAACCTACACATCTGGGAAGCTCAAAGAACTCCAAGTAAGATATATACAATGAGATCCACAAACAGATAAATCATGATGAAAATGCAGAAAGTCAAAGACAGGGAAATAATCTCAAAAGTAGCAAGAGAAAAACAACTCCTTTCTTACAAGGGAATCACAATAAAATTAAAAGCTGACTTCTTAGCAGAAACAATGGAGACCAGAAGGCAAGGGGATAACATATTCAAAGTGCTCAACAGAAAGAACTGTCAACCAAAGATTCTACATTTAACAAAACCAACTTTCAGTAATGAAGGCAAAAGAAAGACATTCCCACAAAAATAAATACAGAGAGAAATGTGTATTAATTGTTTTCTAAAAAAAAAATTAAAGGAATTTAATGCTTAATTAAAATTATTCACTCAATGCAAATGAAGTAGTGAAGGAAGACTAGGAAGACACACACACACACACACACACACACACACACACACACACACACGACACACAGAAAATAAAAAGTAAAATGCCAGACATAAATCCAATTATATCAATAAGATTGTAACTTTATTAAACAATCTTTCAAAAGGCAAAGATTGTTAGACTGAATAAAAAACAAGATCCAAGTATGGGCTATCTATAGGAGGCACATTATAGATTCAAAGCTACAAAAAAATCAAAAGAAAGAAAATGGAAATTGTCTCTTCATGTCCTTCTCCCACTTTTGGATGGGTTTGTTTGTGTTTTTCTTGTAAATCTGTTTTAGTTCTTTGTTGATTCTGGATATTAGCCCTTTGTCAGATGGGTAGATTACAAAATTTTTTTCCCATTCTGTTGGTTGCCGGTTCTCTCTAATAATTGTTTCTTTTGCTGTACAGAAGCTCTGGAATTTAATTAGGTCCCATTTGTCTATTTTGGCTTTTTTTGCCAATGCTTTTGGTGTTTTAGTTGTGAAGTCCTTGCCTATGCCTTTTCAAAAGAAGACATATATGAGTCCAAAAAACATATGAAAAAATGCTCATCATTACTGATTATTAGAGAAATGCAAATCAAAACCACATTGAGATACCACCTCATGCCAGTTAGAATGGCAATCATTAAAAAATCTGGAGACAACAGATGCTGGAGAGGATGTGGAGAAATAGGAACACTTTTACACTGTTGGTGGGAATGTAAATTAGTTGAAACATTGTGGAAGACAGTGTGGCACTTCCTCAAGGACTTAGAAATGAGCAATTCCATTTGACCTTGCAATCCCATTACTGGGTATATATCCAAAGGATTATAAATCATTCTATCATAGAGACACATGCACATATATGTCCATAGCAGCACTGTTTACAATAGCAAAGACCTGGAACCAACCCAAATGCCCATGGATGATAGAATGAACAAGGAAAATGTGGCACATATACACCATGGAATACTATGCAGCCATAAAAAATGATGAGTTTGTTTCCTTTGCAGGGACATGGATGAATCTGGACACCATAATTCTCAGCAAACTGACACAAGAACAGAAAATCAAACACCACATGTTCTCACTCATAGGCAGGTATTGAACAATGTGAGCACATGGACACAAGGAGGGAAGCATCACACACTGGAGTCTGTTGGAGGGGCCAAGGGAGGGACAGTGGCAGGTGGGGAGGTCAGGGAGGGATAACATGGGGAGAAATGCCAGATGTAGGTGACGGGGAGATGAAGGCAGCAAACCACATTGCCATGTGTGTACCTATGCAACAATCCTGCATGATCTGCACTTGTACCCAGAACCTAAACTACAATTTAAAAAATAAAAATAAAAATTTAAAAGAAGAAAAAAAAAGAATGGAAAAAATGCAAACAGCAACCACAAGAAAGCTGAAGTAGCTATACCAATATCAGACAAAATAGAGAAACATTTCTAAAATGAGAAATGTTACTGAAGAAAAAGAGAAATATTTTATAATGATAAATGAGTCAGTCCTTCAGGCAAATATGTAAGTCATAAGCATATATACACCTAATAATACAGCACCAAATACATGAAGCAAAAACTGACAAAAAAGAGAGAAATAGGTAATCCAATAATAATAGTTGGAAACTTTAATACCTTATTTTAATAATGGATAGAACAATTAGTCAGAAAATCAACAGCAAATAGGAGTCTCCTAACAATATTACAAACCAACTAGACTTAACAGACATCTACAGAATATTCTACCCCAAACAACAGAGTATACATTATTCTCAAGTGTATAAAGAATGTACTCGAAGATAGATCACATGCCATGTGAAATTAGAAATTAATAACGGAAAAAAATTGGGAAACTCACAGATAGGTGGAAATTTTAAAAATATACTCCTATATAACCAGTGGATTTAAAAAGAATCAAAAGGAAAATCAGAAAATACTTCAAGACGAATGAAATTAAGACAAAACATATTAAAAGTTATGGGATTGGGAGGCCAAGGCGGGCGGAACACGAGGTCAAGAGATCGAGACCATCCTGGCCAACATGGTGAAACCCCGTCTGTACTAAAAAATATTTTAAAAATTAGCTGGGCGTGGTGGCGTGCGCCTGTAGTCCCAGCTACTCGGGAAGCTGAGGCAGGAAAATTGCTTGAATCCAGGAGGCGGAGATTGCAGTGAGCCAAGATTGTACCACTGCACTCCAGCCTGGTGCCTGGCGATGGAGCAAGACTCTATCTCAAAAAATAAATAAATAAATAAAATAAAAGTCATGGGATGCAGCTAAAGCAATGTTCAGAGGGGATTTCATAGTTGTAAATGCCTATGTTAAGAGAGAAGAAAAATCTTAAATCAATAACCTATCCTTTTACTTTAAGACACTAAGAAGTATAAATTAAACCTACAGAAAACAGAATAAAGATAATACTAAAAATTAGAGTGGAAATTAATAAAATAGAGCATAGAAAAACAGTAGAGAAAGGGTAATGATGCCAATCTAATTGTTTTGATATGTCAATCAAATTGACAAACTTTTAGCTATGTTGACCAAGAAAAAAGAAGACTCAGGTACTAGAATTAGAAATGAGAGGATATCAATACAGACCTTAGAGAAATAAAAAGAATTATAAAGAAATATTATAAATCATTATATGCCAATAAGTTAGATAACTTAGATTAAATAGATAAATTTCTGGAAAGACTGAAATGACTGAAACTTACTCAAGAATTAGACAATCTGACTCGACCTATAATAATAAGAAAAAAGATCGAATTGATAATAAAAATAATAAAACCTACACACAAAGTTAATCCCAGGTCCAGGTGGATTTACTACTGAATTCTACCAAACATTTAAAGAGTAATTAATACAGTTTCTCTAGAAATCTTCAAAAAATTTAAATATTTTCTAGACATTTAAATATTTATTTAATGATTTTAAAGAAAACAGTCTGTATTACCCTAATATCAAAGTCATACAAAGACATCACAAGAAAACAAGAGATGAATATCTCTCATGAATAGGGGTATAAGATTCTCAACTAAACACTAGCAAACTGAATCTAATAACATAAAATTCAGGAAATCTAATCTTACAGTAAAAACAGGAAAAATTTCTATTTTCAATGCAGTTCTGCCTCCATTTCTGATCCACAAACATAATTCCTGAGGAAGTAGGCCTCTTCGGTAAGTATACACCTCATGCCAGTGTGCATGCAGCTTGAGAAGTCAGCTGCATGGAGAGGAGCTGGTAGAAATAAAAATTTTCCTGAAAAATTCAGAGAAAACAACAATTAGAACATACATATCATTTTGCACAATGGCCCTTGGCCTCAGAAAATTATAGAGAAAGAACATAGATGATGTGGAGAAAGAGAATATGAAGAAAATTAATTTTTTTTGGTTTTTCAGACTTTCTTGGAAGAAACAGTATTTCTTTCCTCATATACATACGTGTTGAGAATTCCTGGGATGCCTCAAGCACTCCATCAGTAATTTACAATTGTCAAGCCGCAATCTATAGACACTCACAACTTTAAATTAATAGGAATTCCCAGAGAAAAGTTATAATAATTAGCTCTCATATTTGTGTTGTTTCAGTTAGGATGCTTTTGTTCATAAATAATAGATTACCAGGCGAACGGTGGCTGAGACAATAAAGTCATTTATTATAACACCTAGCAAGGAGCCTGCAGGTAGGCAGTTCCTGGGCTAGTTCATTCGCTCAACAGTGTCACTGAAGACTTAACGTATTTCTGCTTATTTAATCATCCTTAACTGCTGGTGCTGTGTTCACGTTCATTGACTTGTACATAGAATGGAAGCTACCGCCCTAGACATCACAATTGTGTTCAAGGGAGGAAAAAAGAAGAGATAGCGCCAACAAATTCTTCATTCACCCGTATCTTTCATTAAAAGAACACAACACATTATTGCCCACAAAGACTCTCGGCAGACTTTTGCATATATAGTTGACCCTTGAACAACATGGGGGTGAGAGGCACTAATCTACATGCAGTTGAAAATTTGTGTATAACCTTCAACTCCCTCAAAACTTAACTGCAAATAACCTACTGTTCACCAGAAGTCTTACCGATAACACAGTTGCTTAACACATATTTTGTATGTTACAAGTGTTCTATACCATATTCTTACAATAAAATAAGGTAGGGAAAAATAAAATGTCATTAAGAAAATCGTAAGAGAAAATATGTTTACTATTCGTTAAGTGGAAGTGGATCATTATTTAGTTCTTCATCCTCATCAATGTCACATTGAATATGCCAAGCAGGAAGAGGAAGAAGAAGGTTGGTTTTCTGTCTCTGGGGGCAGAGCAGAAGAAAATCCATGTATAAATGGACAAACACAGTTCAAACTTGTGCGGTTCAAAGGTCAGCTGTATACAGCTAGACTGAACTGGGTCTCACAGCGTTACAAGTAAGCTGAAGACAAAGCTGATTAGTGAAAGTGAAAACTGCCAAGTTTGGCTTAAAACAACCATGATCTAGTTCTTCAAGCGGTAAAAAGTACTTCCTTGAACAAAATTAGGATTCTGCTAGTAGGGAGGAAGTTGAAAATGGCTGTTGGGTGGGCTTCTCACAGTGTCTGCCACAAATGTCATGTAAGTGTGTTACAAATAAGTAAAGTTAGACCCTAGTAAGTGAGTGGCTCAGAGTGCTCCACAAAGCTTTCTAAAATGCTTCTCAGAATAAACGCTTAATTCTGTAGTTAAATTCTTTTGAGGAAATGTTATGTTTAAAACATATAGCACTTGAGCATCTCTTATAAGACAAGAGGTGTGCTAGATGCCTTAGATGTATTATCTAACTTAATCCTTTCAGCAAGCAGATGATAGGTCCTGTTACAATGATCTTGTTTATGTGGATAAGCAACCCAAGCTTTTGACAGCTTAAATAACTTTTTCAATGACACACTGATGGCATCAGTGGCTCATTTGGAATGGTAGCTGCCATGACATCATCTGCAGTAGGGGAGGTGCAGCTCCACAAAGCCCTCAGGAGCTGGGAACAGGCAGAAGTCCCACCCAATTCCGAGTTGGCAGGGTGGGAGCCTCAGGCTCCCTGAGTGCGGCTGTGGCTGCCCAGCCATGACTCCAGACCCAGGCATCTTTGTGCTCTTGGGGGCCAGGAGCAGGCAGGAGCCTCGTCCTTCCAGGTGCAACTCCAGCTGGCCACGCTGCGGCTGCAGACCCAGGCATTTCTGGACTCTCACTGGCCCAGAAAGGCACTTGGTCCCTGCAGGCTTAGAAGTGCCTGCTCCCACTGCCCGGTCTCTCCCCACTCCTGGCATCTGCTCCAATCTTGGAGCAAAGCTGAGGTCAAGTTCGAACACCATTGCTCTGGGTGTGCACACACTCGGGGCAACACTGACTCTAGACTTTGGGTGCCGATGAGCATGGGAGGGAAGCTGCTGGCAGGGAGCGTGCTGAGGGCAGCTTGGCACTGGCCTGCAGAGGTACTCCTCAGCATGCACTGCCTGAGTGCCGTGAACAGCCACAGGAGACAGACAGGCTCCAGGTCAGAAAGGCATGAGTCCCCAGTGAAGTCCCACCTTCAAGCCCAGGAAGGCCTAAAGCCTGGGGGCCAGGCTGCCAGTCCCGTGGACCAGAGTGGAAACTTATGGTATTTTTTTCAGGCCCGCCCATGGCTGCTCATGGACCAATCAGCACACACTTCCCTCCCTCTGAAGCCCATATAAACCCAGACTCAGGGAGACGACAGGATGACCAGCTGTGAAAAACAGCTACCTACTCCAGGGTCTCCTCTCTGCTGACAGCTGAATGCTCAATAGGGTGACCTGCCCGTGGAAAGGAACGACCCACTCCAGGGTCTTCTATCTGCTGAAAGCTAAATACTCATCAGGACACAGCCTGCGTGTGGCGTGGAGCTCCCCACGACAGACCTCCTCGGAGCTGTTCTTTGCTCAGTAAGCTCCTTTTCGCCTTGTCACCCTCCACTTGTCTTCATTCTTCGTTCTTCCTGGATGTAGGACGAGAACTCAGGACCCAAAGAATGGCAGGGTAAAAAGAGTTGTATCACAAACAGGGCTGAACATGCTCCTTGCTCACTAGGTTACAGGTGGCAAGAAGGAGAGAAGAAGAAGGAGGGAAGATCTGTGGCCCTTCAGGAAGCCTAGACCTAGGAGCTCTTCAAGCCAAGGCTGTGACATCCTCTTTGGGTCTCTGCAGTTCCTGGCGTCTCCACGTTTCTGGGTGTCACCGCATGACCCGGTGCCAGCTGTGGAATCTGCTTGCTGAACACCTGGTTTAGCCGCAGCCTATCAGGGAGCTGGTACCCTCACCGGCACCTAGAGCTGCCTGCCCCACTTCAGTCAGCATGCCTGGCTGTGCGCAGTGGCCAGACCCCATGCTTGCCGGCTCACACATGCCTCACTGTTCCGTTTACCCTTGGCAGGCATAGGATCCAGGCCAGTAGGGCAAGCCAAGCACAGCCTGCCAGGCTGAGTGGGCAGAATAAACCCAGTGGGCCCAAGAAACACTCAGGCAAAGGTGTCACTGGCCATAGAGGTTTCCAACTGGAAAAGCATCACCCCAAGGATCCCATGACAATACCACTGGTCAGTGGTAGAATCATAACACAGATCAAGGGAATCTCTTTCCAAAGCCTACATTCTTTATCAAAGAGTGCTACAAAAAGACTGCCTTGTCTCAGGACTTCTCAGAGCCAATTCCATTGCATTTTGTTTTAGACAATATCTTTTACTGTACTAAAATGTATTGTCTAAAACAAAATGCACTGGAATCTCCAAGAGAAGGATCTAAATGATTGATGAGAGAACTCTATTCACTGAATGTCTAGGAGGACTTTGAAGGACTAGTGTCCTGAGTAACACACTTCTGGAAACACTGGTGCAGTGAAGAAAATCCTCGACTATGAATTAGAAAGCAGGAGTCTCCGTTGTCATTTACCAACCCAGCAAACCTTTTCCTGGTAGCTAATTCCTATTTGTCTCTCAAAACTTCAATATTGCATTTCAGCGCCTCTTCTCTAGATACCTTTTCTGGATCTCTAGGTCTGATTTTAGTGCCTTCTTCTGTGATTTCGTATTGCTCCATGTAGTCATTCCCACCAAGGAGCAATTTTGCCCCCTCCCAAGGGGACATTTGGCAATGTATGGGGATATAGTTGATTGTAATAACTGACATGGAAGATAGTGTGCTATTGGAATTTAATAAACAGAGGCCAAGGATACTCTGAACATTCTACGATACATAAGACAATGCCCTCACCTCCACCCCAAGCCCACAGCAAAGAATTACTCAGTCCAAAATGCCCAGAGTGCATTTTGAAAGACCGTTCTCTATAGCACTTTTCACACTGCCTGAATCTTGTATCTTCTTGTGTGTGTTGGTCCCTCTTTCAATTGTCAACTTCTCGACTAGAGAGCAGGACTTCTTAGAATTTACTGCACACAAACAGGTCTCAATATTTCCTGTTGAAGGAGAAAAGTTAGTAATAGATTGTAGCAGGTACATGTGGAGGTGTCTACCTACCCCGTAGCCCCCCATTCTCGAGTTCTACCACACATTACATTGGTGGGTTCTGGCCGCCATGGCTGTACTACACAACTCTATTTCTTTGTCCTAGTCATTGGAACAGAGTGGACATTGATCCTCACCTCAGTCCATTATATTTTCTCCACAAGGAATTTAGAATACTCAGAGGCATTAGTTAGCTTCCAGAGGTTGAGGACTATAGAACAGCATCTTTGGCATAGTGAATGATAAAATCTAGTCAAAGGATGAATTTATTGCAAATAGGTGCAGACACAAGAGAATTATTAGGCTGGTGCAAAAGGAATTGCGGTTTTGCCATTACTGTCAATGGCAAAAACCATAATTACTCTTGCACCAACCTAATAGCATGCTACAAGTAGTAACATTGGTTTTCAGTGGCTGTCCACTGAAAACCCATTGCTGGTTCCACTGAGCCCATGTGTTCCTGCTTGCATGTTCTTGCCTGGGGTTTCCTTTCTTTTTTCTTTTCTTTTCTTTTCTTTTCTTTATTTATTTTGTTTTGTGAGACGGAGTTTCGCTCCTGTTGCCCAGGCTGGAGTGCAATGGCATGATTTTGGCTCACTGCAACCTCTGCCTCCCAGATTCAAACCATTCTCCTGCCTTAGCCTCCCGAGTAGCTGGGATTACAGGCAGGCACCACCACCCCTGGCTTATTTTGCATTTTTAGTAAAGACGGGGTTTCTCCATGTTGGTCAGGCAGGTTTTGAACCCCCAGCCTTAGGTGATCCACCCACCTCGGCCTCCCAAAGTGCTGGGATTACAGATATGAGCCACCACACCCAGCTCTTGTTTCTTTACTCCTGTAATAAATTCCTTCTTTTTTATTTTGGTCTGAGTGAGTTTCTGTTTACACAAAACCAAAGAATCTTGATTAAGATACAAGTTGGAAAACAGCCCAATGTTCTAAACTTTAATGTAAGATTCTTCCTTCTCCCTAAACATGAAAGTTTGAAGGAGAAAAGAAATAGTGTCAGTGGGTCTATGAAATGGACCTAGAAGTCACCTCTATTATACCATTTTTGGTATTGTACAAACGGTAGCTGGAAAGACCATTCCTATTTTTAGATGAATACCCAGAAAGGATGACTAAGGCCTGGGGGGCTTGCTTTGGACCCTAAACTATATAATGCTGCAGAGGCATAAATTCTCCTCTGTAAATGAAAGGCATTGCAATCTACTTTAGTTTCAATACATCAAAAGAGGCTTGTGGAGACAATTATTTGCTGAAGGGCCACATGATCTTGTTGGACCTGACATTTATTTTGTCTTCCTTTGAAAACAGTTAAAATTGCACAATTGATATTTTGCACTTCTAATCTTTTGCTTCTTGATGACTACCACAAAGAAATAATAATAATAGATTAAATCTGGCTATTGACTTGAAATAGACTTTGTATTTTTCCCCCTAAAGGAAAACAAATAGAAAACCGGCTGTACAATGTTTCAGGGATACGGCCACCCAAGTGTGATGTGTTCCTGATCACCTCTAGCTGTGATGGCCTGGAGAAGCAAAGAAACAGCCGCTACAGTTGTTGGTCCAAGCCCAGCCATCTTTAAGTTCAAGTTGTTTGCCTGGCTCCAAGTTTGGCTTGAAGACAGATTCTGTCAATGGGGTGTTTTCTAGTATAAGGTTGGCCATTTTCCTGAAGTGGATCTACCCTCTGTTTGTTCCTTGACCTCCTCCCACAAATCTAGGAGAGTTTTCTAGAGAAATAGCTGTTATATTCCCTTACCTATTTTGTCCTTGGTTTACTCAGCATAAATGCCAAGGAATATTTACATGATGAATTAAGACCCTCTGAGATCATCACTGCTCTTCTCCATGGCAGGCTGTATTTGCAAGAGTTTGACAACAATCCCATCAACACCAGTCATTTGTTCTTTAACTATCAGAATTTCATTTATACTTTTTTTCCCCTTTCTAGGGCCTATTCATTATTGTTTCCAGGTCACAAAATAATTTTTCCCTAATTTTTTTTTTTCGTGACCCCCAGCTCCAAACACCTTTCTTCTTGATGCTAGTTGATTTTTTTTAATCTTGTTTTTTTAAAGCCTTGATTTTAAACTATAGCTTTTAACTGATGCAGCCTCTGACACAAGAGACTGTTTTCTGCTTCCTAAAGCTCCGGTGTCAGACTTAGACGTGGAATAAAAATTTTAAAGCATCTTATTAACTTGGTAGTCAAACAATAATCTCAGATTCAAAAAAATTTCTATCTGCATGAAAGGATTTTGTGTATTGATTTTTTTAAAATAGACAAAAAATAAGGTGATTCCTTGGATGTAAGGACAATAATCAGAATCAGGATTCCTTTGACTCTCTGGAGACAAATTCCATGCTAGCTCACTCACATTTTTTCCCCAGAAGCCTGTATTAGAATGTAGAAAGCAGCAGGGGTACAGGGAAGAAGAATCTGTAATTTTAATGGGACTGCAAAGACCACTTTGAAATATTGAACACCTCTGTGAGAATGAATATAATAGCTTCCATCTGATGTCATAGTCACTGTTCTCTTTAAGGATCCAAGTATGTAGGCAAGTTTTCTTGACATAGAATGTGACTGGGTCCTTCAGGATACTGCAGGATGTCATTTGCAGGTCTCAGATAACTCCCTGCTCTGCGACTCTTCCATGAGCTGTGTCTTTGATTTCAGTGTTCTTCTCTAAAGCCACGGCCATTGCAGCCGGGCAGTGACTCAAGCAGATGGCTGATGGTGACAAGCCTACTCTGATTGGTAAAAAAATACCAGAAGCTAAACTGCATTGTGTGCAAATACGTGAGGCTATTGCTGATTCCTTTGTATCGCTACATTCTATTTTGAGAACGGGTTGATCTTTTCCATGCAGAACCCTCACAGAATGAGCCATCGCATCAGGTATACTTGAAGCATCTATTGCCATTTGTGAAAGTCAGGATATTTTTTTTTTTAATTAGGCTTCAAAACCACACTCTAAACCTCTAAGGTTTCTAGCAGACTGCCTGTGATTTGGGGGTGGGGAAAGGAAGTTCAGTCTTCTTTACCAAAACCATCAGAGGTACTCGCAAACTGAAAGACTGATTTAAATTGCGTTGTTTCTCTCTTCCCTTAAGAGATGTTGCTAATGAACCCCCAAAATGGGAAAATGTAGAATTGGAGGCAGAAGTGGGAGTGAGGGCAGAATCTAAACACTGAGTAATCCATTCCCTAGGTAATGAGTCCAGGAATAGATGAGAGTCGATTTTGAACTAGGCAGTCTCTGTGGTTGCTTTGCTTGGTTTATTACATTGCTTCTCAAACCTTTGCACATTAGAATCACCTGGGGAGCTTTTATAAAATTACAACTTCTGGGCTCCACCCTCAGAGGTTCTGATTTAGCACATTTAAGCTGGGGTCAGGAAATTTGTATTTTTGAACAACAACCTTGGTGAGTCTAACCCTCTGCCTGGTTCAACTACATACTCCTGAAGCCTTTGCCCTCTGCTCACCTTCCTCTGTCAGAACTCATTTCCTTCCTGCCAGGGCTCAAGCTGACTTTCCCCAACCAACTTCACACGAAGGGGCCAGTTACAGGTTCCAGCACTCTCAAGTCTCAGCTTTTGTTTTAAAGCAGATCTTTTATCATTTTATGAAGGCATTCCCAGAGAAATTCCAATAAAAGAATATCCATCCGTCCCAGGTCAGTGAAGAATATACTGTGGGACAAGGCCCCATACCCCAGCCTGTGGAGCCATCACAAACCAGGCCAGGACGTCCTCATGCCTGACAGCCTGATTCCCAAATGGCCAATTCCTGGACTCCTTCATCCTCTATCATCTCCTACCCTCCTCTGCTTTTCAAAGCAAGCAAACAGGGTGTTTCCTTTCTGCATAGAAAAAGCCTCCTTCCCCTGACCTTTCTTCATCCTATTACTCAGACCCAGATCTGAGATCACGACCTAGATTTCCTAATGCCTCCAGTTCATTTTCCAGGGAGCTGGCAGCTTCCCTCCTGGGCAGGCCTGGCCCATGGAGCCCTATTCTTCTCTTTTTTGATTTCTGGTGTGACATTCAGCTCACAATACTAGAATTCTCAAGGCTGATGCTTCCCTAAAGAAATATTAATAAGAACCCATTCCATGAGTTTTTTATTCTATGAAGGCAGTTGTCTTCAGCCAACATGTTTAAAGATTAGTTTTGCTTGGTTTGAGGAATGGTTTTTTAAAACTTCTTTCTTTTAAATTGAGAGGAAGAATAAAATAGACAAGAGGGTAAAAAGATAAAGACGGAAGGTAGGGTTGAGAAAAAGACTAATATTTTAGCAGTCCCTAGTAGGGGATGGGATATGGTCTGCCTTCCAGTTGGGGAGAAACCAAAGTTAGGGAGCTAAGGGTGAGAATCCTGAGAACTAAACAACACTGAGACTGGCCAGAATAGTCACTTTTTTATGGTATACTATGTCTTATAGAAATACCCTCAGAAAGAATAGGCTGAAAAAGCCCTGCTGCACCTCATCAACATCTAGAACAGGGATCAACAAACTACAGCCCATCTCCTGTTTTTGCAAAGTTTTGTTGGAACAGAGCCACACCCATTAATATACTCTACAGCAGTTTTCACCTTACAACAGCAAGAGTAGCTTTAACAGAGACCATATGGCCTGCAAAGTCAAAAATATTTACTATTTGGCCCTTTCCAGACAAAAGGTTTGCCAACCTTTGGTGTAGAATGCTATATCCTGTTATACACCACTTTACAAACTTGGTTCCTTAGCAACAGAATGCATGTTTGTGAAGAATATTTTAAATGTGGAAACCCATGAAAAAGATAAGTGCAGAGAAGGGATAGCAGTCAGAGTCCCAAGGCCTCAGCCTTCCCTTTGCTCCCCTCTCCTGATGGTGTTTCTAGAACCCAGGATTCCATGAAATGGAGTTTGAAAATAGCTTCAGAGCACATGCTTTTTGAGGGCAAGACACTGCTTTAATTTCTTATGCGTCTATTTAGTAACTGGCAGATAAAATACACTCAAGTGTGGTAGATGAGGGATGAAGCACTTCCAGTCAAGACCCAAATCCCCGTGACTGCTGTTGAACATCTTTCTGTCGTCTGTCATCCAAACTCCCCTTAAGAGTGACTCACACCCACTGTCTTCTCTTTCTATACCCTCATGTCACTGGCTTTTGACTTTAGCACCATTGCTCTGCTTGAACTATTGTCACAAAGGTCCCCAGTGATATCCTTAATGACTACAGTCCATGGACATCCTCCAGTTCTTATCTTCAGGTGACCCTTTGAGCATCTGACAACTCCTGAATCTCACTACCCCTTTGGCTTTTTTTTTTAACACCCTAGTTTAAAAGTATTTTATTTTATTTTTAGTTGACAAACAATAATTGTATATATTTATGGGGTGCCATGAGATGTTTTGATACATGTAGACATTGTGGAATGATCAAATCAGGCTAATTAACGTACTCATTACTGAAACTTACTTTTTTGTGGGGAGAACATTTAAAATCCATTCTTTTAGCTCTTTTGAAATATACAATACATTATATTAACAACAGTCACCATGCTATGTAATAGAATAACAGAACCTATTCCTCCTGTCTAATGGAAACTTTGTACCCTTTGACAAACATCTCCCTTGTCCCTCTTCACAGTCTCCCACCACCTTCTATTTATAGAATAAGGGGTTAATAACCAAAATATACAAGAACTTCAAACTACTCAATAATAGGAAAACAAGTAACCCTGTTGTAAAATAGGAAAAGGACCTGAATAGACATTTCTTGAAAGAAGACATACAAATGGCCAGCAGATCTATGAAAAAATTATCAACATCTTGAAGCATCAGAAAAATGCAAGTTAAAACCACAATGAGATATCACCTTACCCTCGTTGATCAGCAATTGTAAAAAAGATGAAAAATAAAAAATGTTGGCAAGAATGTGGAGAAATGGAAATACTTGTATACTACTGGTGATATTATAAATTAATAGAGTCATTTTGGAAAACAGTAAGGAGATTTCCTCAAAAAGCTGAAAATAGAACTACAATATGGGCCAGGCGTGGTGTCTCATGCCTGTAATCCCAGCCCTTTGGGAAGCAATGGCAGGCAGATCAACTGAGGTCATGAGTTCGAGACCAGCCTGGCCAACATAGCAAAACCCCATCTCTACTAAAAATATAAAAATTAGCTGGGCGTGATGGTGGGCACCTGTAAACCCAACTACTCTGGAGGCAGGAGAATCACTTGAACCCAGGAGGCAGAGGTTGCAATGAGCCGAGATCGCACCACTGCACTCCAGCAATTCCACTTCTGGGTACATATCCAAGGAATTGAAATTAGTATGTTGAAATGATGTCTGTTCTGTCATGTTTACTTCAGCATTACTCATAGTAGCCAGGATATCAAAACAACTGAAGTGCCCATCAATTAATAAGTGGATGAAAAGTGTGAATCTATGTACATGACAGAGTGCTATTGAGCCTTTAAAAAGCAAAAAATTCTGTCATTTTCAACATGAACGGACCTAGAGGACATTAAGCCAAGTGAAATAAGCCAGGCACAGAGAGACAAATACCACATGACCGCACTTATGTGTGGAATCTTAAAAGTCAAAACTCCTGGCTTCTTGTTACTCCACAATCTTCAGGTTCTCTTCAGCCTTCGCTTCCCTGTGTCTGAAGTGGGTTCCTCTTTCTCTGACCTCTTCTCAGACGAAGATATAGTTAAGCTATTGACATTATCTCAAATTTAAATCTAAATTTTGAGTGCTCACAAGTTTCTATTTCAAGCCCAGACTTACCTCCTAAGTTTCAGACTCATTTATCTAACTCTGCTAGATAACTCCACCTGGCACCCCAAACTCAACCTGTCTCAATTTGAACTTAGCATATTCCTTACAGCTGATTCCTCTTTGGAATTCTCTTTCTCACTTGAGGATACCATCATCTGGCCAGTTGTTGTCAACTACAACCCTGTGACCTTAGCGTCTTAAATCAAACACCAAATTTTACCCATTTTGTGATCTAAGACTCCTTGACTCCATCCCCTGTCTCCCTCTTTTATTATTTCTCTTGAGATAGCTATAGCAGCCTCCTACCTGGGCTCCTGAAACCATTCTGCACTCTACAGCTACAGGGATTATGCCACTCACCATCCCCAGCATTCACATACCTGTAAGCCATCTATGGCTTCCCAGTGCACATAGGGTAAAGGCCAGATCCACGATCATGGCTTACAAGGGCCTACAAAGGCTGGTCCTTGTTTGTCTTTTCCTGTCTCATTTTTTATACTCTCCTTCACTCACTGCCTCCCAGCTACACTGATCTCTCTGTTTGTCAAACATGCCACACTGCTTCCAACTAGAAAGCCTTTATCCATGGTATTCCCTCTGCTTGGTGAATAACTCCTATTCATCCTGTAAATCTTAGTTCAAACATCACTTTCTCTGGAATGCTGCCTTCCCTGACCAAAAATCAAATATAGTCATCATGGGATCCTAGGGCATCCTAACTCATCACAGCTATAATTTCACACTTGTTCTTATAATTGCTTTATAAATATATTCGCTTACCAGACCCTAAACTGCAAGAAGTCAGGAACCAAGTCTGATTTTTCTCTTAGACACATCCCAATGGCTACCCCAGTTCTGTGTATCCACAGCCCTTAGCACAGGGCTGGCCTCTGAAAGTACAAATAATTACTGTGTGAATTAAATAATTTACTGTTGTGGTTTGAATTAATGCTTTAAAACTCATGTTTACACTTAATCCCCAATGTGGTAATATTGAGAGGTGGGGCTTTTAAGAGGCAATTAATTCATGAGGGCTCTGCCCTCATGAATGGATTAATACATTCAGGGATTAATTGATTAATGGGTTATTGTGGGAGTAGAACTAGTGGCTTTATGAGAAGAGAAAGAGAGACCTGAGATAGCATGTAGGCACACTCAGGCCCCTCACCATGTGATGCCCTGTGCCACCCTGGTAATCTGCAGAGAGTCCCCACCAGCAAGAAGGCTCTCACCAAATGCAGCCTTGGATTTCTCAGCCTCCAGAACCATAAAAAAATGAAGTTATTTTCTCTATAAATTATCTAGTTCCAGGGATTCTGTTATAAGCATCATTAAACAGACTGATTCACTTATCTTTCATCCAGTCTTGTTCCCCTGAAATCCACCCTGAACACATTCTACCTAATATACCCACGGGACCTTGTCCCTGCCCTGCCCTTCAGTGGCTCCCCTTGGCCTTCAGAACGAAGTCAAGCTTCATTCTATACAATCCCCATCATGATCATTGCCATTCTCTGAGGTCATCTCTGCCCTCTTTGCTGGGCAATTATGCTCCAGAAGCACAGTTCTGCTTCCTGATTTCAGCACACATCACACTATTTCACACCTAGGGACTGCTGCTCCTGGGATACAATTCATTGGGATTCACCAACTGTTAATATTTTAACACAATAACTTCCTCTCTTACCCTCCCCTGTATGTGTGCAAGTGGGTGTATGTGCACTTGGGGGAGCATTGGGAGTCAGTTGAAGCCATCATTGGCACTTCATCCCTGAACATTTCTGAAGGTATCATCTAAGAATAAGGTCATTCAATTTCATCACCATAATTGTCACACCCGGGAAATTAAGCATTAGTATAGCACTACTCTAAAGATCATATCCCTAATCATCTAATGAATGTTGTAGGTTTTTGTTTTGTTTTGTTTTCTCTGATACCTCATCTCATTCCCTCCACCCATTCATCTCCAGTCTATATCTGGTTTGCCAACTCTACTTCCTTTTTTCCACAATGATTTCAGAAAGGGCAAAGATGACCAGTTGTATACAAAAACCTATTTCTTCTTCTTCTTCCTGAGCACACAGCTTGACCTCATTTCTGAGCCTCCTTTGAAGCTGTATATGTGACTGTGTGGCTGAGTTCTAATGACAGAGATGGGTATGATTCTCAGGCCAGGGTTTGTATGAAGCAGCAAGTTCTTGTTCATGCTCTTTTGTCACCTTAGTGCCAATGATGAAGACAAGCCTTTAGTGGGGAGTGCACCACAAGATAGAAAGAGCCCTGGGTCATCATATCATTGGATGGAGAAGAGTCTCATGTCAAAAAGGTTTATGTCAGGAGTCTCATGCCTTGGGTTTATAGTTAGGTAAAATAAGCTTTTATTATGTTTGAGCCAGTTCACAATGGAAGATCTATTGTTATAGCAGCCAATGTCACCAAAGGTGACATATGTATAATTCTTCTATAGAAAAGGGACTAGTGGATTTTCTTATCTAGAACCTCTTATCTCAGGAGAGAATGAGAAGTGCAGGAGAAGCCTTGGGCATCATTATCTAGGCAGAAGTCATCCCAGGAGCTAAAGAGAGGGGAAGGAGCATGGATAGATGTAAGAACTCAGCGCATGGAAACTCCAACCCCAGATCTGTGCCTGCTAATGTGTGTGAGTGTGCTTGCCTCTAGTTATATCTTTGTGCAATGAGGATTCCATTTAAATCTTAAGGAGCATTGGAGAAATCAGTTAACACAGAGACTGTTTATAATGCAGAATGACTAACAAAGTGAAAAGAGAAAAATCTATAAAAGTTTGCTTTAACAATATGAAAGTAAATGAATAAATAATTACAGCTATTATGTAAACTTCTCATTTTGTCTAATTACCATGCAACACAATAATAAGATTTATTCTTAAATATGTCAGGTTCTCTTTGTTGTTAATTCATTTGATCACAAGTCCACATTTTGATCTTGAACGTACAGCCTGCATTGTTTGTTGTTCATGGCTGAAGAAATTAGAGGGAAACTTACTCAACACTCTGCTGTCATGGAAAGCTTTATGGCTGAGGAAAACTTGAGAACATTTCATCAGCATCAAAATGTTATGGTTCTCCACAACTTGTTTTAATTTTTGACCATGTGGACTGAATTGGAAGTAGGCTGAAAAGTGAGAAATGTTGCTGAGCCAGACATCTCAGGCTTTTGATGTGTCCTTTGGTTCCATCCAGTCTGGGGTGCTGCATGCCACACTCCTGCTCAGTTAACTGAGCCTGGAGTTTGCCACTTCCACAGTCTGACTTTGCTTCCAAGCCCTGGGCATCTCGGTATATCTAATTAATTGCATGTATGTTATCGGTATACATTAATTGCTTAATAATACACCAATGATGCTAAAGTGCTCCAGCAGAGTTATTTTATGTGAACAGAAATGAAAAATCTCACACTTCAACACCATATAATGCTAACAATATAATAACGTAATATAATTATAACATATACAGCATCTGACACTTACTGGACAGGTATGTGGTGCCAAACACTGTTTTACATCTCACAGCATCTTTACAGCAACCCCACGAGAGAGGTAGACTGGTTCGTCACTTTTCAACCTTAAAGTTTGAGGGGCTACGGAACTTGCCCAAGATCACAATGCCCTTGTAACTGGGGCTCACCGTTGGATGAGGTCATAAGCCATGTTCACCTCTTTCAGCTTCCCTCAATCATTCTTTTTTCTTACGATACCCTGAGATAATGTCAATCCTGGTGTAGGCAAAACTGTGAGGTAGGGGAATTTGTGTTCACTGCTCCTTCATTGCTCCTTGAAGATTTGGGGAATATGAATGTTGATTTAGGGTTGGGTGGGAGGGCTCATTGTAAGAAGTTATATATATGCACATATATTTACCATGCATATATTTTGCTGAGGCCAACCCAATTCTCAATGAGCCTATGATCTAAATGAAGAAGGCTAAAGAGTCAACAGGCAGTTGCAATCCAGTGGGATAAATGCTGTGATGGGAGAAGTTTAAGACTCTGGAAGCCTCTAGCCAAAATTTCGAGGCAATCAGGAAAGGCTTCCTGAAGAAGGCATCTATGTTGAGGCCTACAGAACAGGAGGCAATAAACCAGGAGAAATGAGAAGGCAAGAAAAGAGGGCTCCAGGCAGCAGAACCAGTACAGCTGTGTGAGTAAGAAGAGACTGGTGAACAGGTGAGAGTACACTGGCTTCATAAGCATTGAGCACTCCTTTCCAGAAAGTTCTTCCTTGTCTGCATTGAGTGCTCCTTTCCAGAAAGTTCTTCCTTGTCTGCTACAGTGCCTGATTTTCTCAGCACTGATCCATTAACAAATAATTCTATCAATAAATTTGTAGCATTTATTAAGTATTTACTACACAAGACATTGGGTGAAGAATTGAGAATTCAAATAACTCTGAGAACCTGCCTCAGCCTTCTAAGAGTTTACTGAGTATGGGGTTGGAACATTGTCAGAAAAAAAAAAGAAAGAAAAATTTAAATAATAAAGCAGGTTTTTGAGAAAGAGAAAGAAAAATGGCATGGTGAATCGCCCAAGCTCTGGAGTCAAATCTTTCTTCCACCATTTACTACCTCGGTGACCTTGCACAGATTATCTTACCTTTTTGATCCTCAGTTCCCAGCCTACACAATTGGAATAATAACATGTCCTTTTCAAGACTGTTGCAAGGACTAAACAGGTAATGCTCGCACAGCACTTAGAGCATGCTGCTCAGCACAGAGCAAGCTCACAATAAATGTTTCAGCCATTACGATATTACCATAATTAATTCACCACGTAAATACTTGAGTGCCTGCTCTGTGATGCCTTTCCTCCTTTTTATTTCATGCTTTTCTGGCTTCATGCCATACCAGCCATTGCCCTAGCGCCTGTCTCTCCCCCTTCCACTGGATTCTTCTCTCCACTCAGCATCGTCTGGCCAAAGCAGCATAAACCATGAGCTCTGGAAAAGCGGGTTCGTCTTTCTCACCAGCAGGCCTTAGAGTCCCCTGGGCACCTCTCAAAATCTACCTGGACTATTTGTCACACCATACAGGGAGACCACTCTCTCCTGACCGACTGCAACCTTCTGTTGTCACTCACACAGCAGTGAGTTATATACCACACAGTGACGTCTCTCACCATGTCATGATCTACTTCTATCTATTATTAATTCTATCAACAGCTAACATTTGCTGAGCCTGTATTATGTACCGAAGAAGTTGACAAAGGCCTTGCAGAGGGGATACAGGATTATTAAGTTGGGATGAAGCATCTAGCCTTAAACCATTATGGAGTGCATGCTCAAATAGAATCAGTAACCAAAAGCAGATTTTTTAAAAAGTGACTAAAATCTGGTAAATCCATGTATTTACTCATTTGTTTACTTATGGCCAATGTTGATGGTATCTCCTATATTTCTAAACCCAGTGCCAAGGAAAACTGGAGCACCATTAAGATAAGCTGGAAAGTGACAAGGGAGAGCAGGCCTGATGGTGCCGGTGGGACATGGTAGGTTTAGAGTTGTGAACAAGTTAATTTCAGGACCATCCAAGGCACAGCGTGCAGGTAAAGTCCAATCAAGCAGCTGGTAATTTGGGAATGGAGTTGAAGAGAGAGGACAGGCAGAAGTAGATTTAGGCGTCCTTCCTAGAGGAATGACCACCCCTTAAATAAAAGTCTTCTGGCATCGGAAGTCCCAGTGAAGGGGCAAATATTTTATGAGGGTTAGTAACACTTCACCAGGCTACCTAGACTTCTTTGCCCAAGGTTGAGAAAGTTGACCCAAGGGGTCTGGGCTGCAACCCCCAGCCACTTATCTTTGAAGTCTCTTGTTTTAAAACATCCTGTGAATTTTTCATTCTATTCTACAATATATAAATAAGATTTTAAATTACCTTTGAGTAAAACTGACATTGCAGTATGACAGGTGGCATTTAGCCTGCAGCTCCACATAGGATAAATTATTCTGGGCACACATGCATAGAAGGAACTCACACTTCAGCTTGAGACACAAGGCATTCAGCGAGAAACAGGAATCCCACCATCAGATGAGCTGGAAGTTTAGCAAGGGAAGCCCTAGAGGGAGTGGAACCCCAGACCAGGGATTTCAATGAAGGTGAGACCACCTGGAAATGTCTGCTTGCCAGGAGGGCGTAAGGTGCAGGGGTTACCTGGGTGATCTCACATCTTGGGGCTGTATAGGATGGGATAAGGACCCCAGAAGGGATAAAGAAGCGCTGGGAAGCCCAGCATTGGCAGTGCCTGTTGACTATGGGTAGAAGGCAGGGAGAATGCCTGGGACTGGGTGATCAGGGAGCCCTTTGCTTTGGGATTCTATAAATGAAGGACTTTGGGAAGTTCTCCTCAGTGCCACTAGCAGGCTGAGATTTCTCTCCTGAGTGGAAACAGACTGCCAGAGCTTCAATCCCACAGCATATTTCACTGACAGATTGGGTGTGATTTTTCCTAGATGAGGGCGTTTCAAAAGCAGAGGAGGAAAGGGAGGCTGGGAGGGGAAGGTGGGTGGGGGAAGACAGCTGTCAGCTTCAGTGTGGCTTCAGGACAGCTCTTGCAGATGTGGGCAGAGCAACAACTGCCAACTTCCCAAGCCTCGGGCGATTCTCCAAATCCAGGGTCGCAGGAGTGCAGGGGCAATCCTGATAGTACAAGAGGGTCCTGAGAGGCTTTGGGGACACAGAGCCTAGCTTCAGGGTGGGCTCACTTTGCATGTGAAACGAACATAGCTCCTTGTACCAAATTAAACCAATTTGATCACAATTTGTAATGCAGAGGAGCATAATTAAATTGAAGGTTTTAATTAGGCACAGTTTTGATGAAACTTAACAGGAGCCGGCAGGAACAGTCTTGCTGTCTGCTAAACATAATCCTGGCCCGGTGAAGAGCTCTTTAGCTGATGATCTTTAATGACTGCCCAGCTCTCAGCTTCTTAGATGGTGTTGCAGTTAGCTTGGGGGAGGCCGGGAAGCGGGGAGCTGACTGGGGAAGGAAGAAGTGAAGTGGGACTTGTATCCACAGGGAGGCGTCTTGTCTCTTTCAAAGGAGTACTGCTGCTAAACTTTCGGGGTACCCAATTACTCGCTTTTCATCGGCCAAAGTGGAGGAGTTCATAGTGGAGAGTTCCATGGAGGGCTGTTTCACAGTAATGGGGTAGGAAGGAGAGGACAGGGCTCCCTCCTGGAGGAGAGGGCCTCTGCTAATTGCAGAGGGGGACTTCTTTGCTAATTGCTTTGTGCCCTCAATTTCACTTCACAAAACCTGAATTTTCCCTTGGCTCCCAACAACAACAACAACAACAACAAAACATGAAAAAAAGAAAACTCTGGGGACAGAGATGTGGGACGAGCCCTCAGCTTTCAGGACTGGATGCTCAGAAGGGCCTGGCCGGGGTCTGTTTACCTAGCATAGCACTCAGCATTGACCTCTCCTGAGGTCAATATAGGGGAGGCAGTAAAGGCTGTGACACTGAAGGAACGAAGAAATGAACACAACAGTAAATGGATAAGTCATTCACCCTGGGACTCTCCTGACAAAGAGAAAGAGTTAAAAATATGAGCCAGTTGTGGTTGCTGCCTTTTACCAAAAAGTACCTGAGCTTAAAGAAGAAATCCTCTCGTCCTTTCTTCCTTTCTCTCTCCCTTTCTTCCTTTATGTTGAATGTTTGCTGAGGCCTCACTGTACGGCCAGCACTTTACCGGGCTCTATATTCTGGCAGATCCTTAAGAGTCCAAGCTCCTTCCTGCCCTCATAGATCTAGCAGGCCGTAGTGGGCACATATTTATGAATTACAAGCTCTGCATACAAATAACAGAGAAGTCATACTTAGGTTTAGATCAGGACTCAGTGAATGACAGCTGAGGGCCAAATCATGCCATTGTCTATTTTTATAATTAAAGTTTTATTGGAACAGAGCCATGTCTGTTCATTTACATATAGTCTATGGCTGCTTTTGCTACAATGCCAGAGTTGAAGTTAAGTAGTTGTGATGGTGACTTCACGGCCTGCACAGCCTGAAATATTTACTATCTGTCTCTTTACAGAAGAATTATGCCAACTCATGGCTTAGATGGTCAGGGCAGATCTCTCAGAGAGGATGAGGTTTGGCTCAGATACAGAGGAGAATTTTAGCTGGACAAGGGGTTCTGTACCCTGGGGTTGATGGGGAAAGAAGTGATGGCTCTACAATGGGGATAAATGTGGGTGTTGAAGGACCTGGAGGAAGGTCTGTTTGATTGGAGGTTGGTGATGGAAGGGCACAGGGCTTGGATGAGATGGAAGAGGAGGGAGGGCCATTTTATTCAGAACCTTGTAATTTGGCTCCGGCAAAGGGATTTGGGTAAGATTCTGAGTGCACTGGAAAGCTCTTGGAGGACTGTAAGCAGGAGCACGTTCTGATGTAATTTCTAAAGAGCACTCTGGCCACTGTGGTGAAAGTAGCTTGCAACCTTCAGATGTTGGTGGCTTGTATCAAGTTCATTTCAGTACCAGTGGAGAGTCATAGGCAGATTTGAGAGGTAAACTGACAGGATTTAGAAATACATTAAATGTTGGAGAGGTGGTTAGGAAGAAGGAGAGGTCAAGAATGATCCCTCCCAGACTTTAGGCCTGAGCTCCTGGGTGATCCCATTTGCCGAGATTAGGAAGACGAGGACTGGGGTAAAGAGAAGTTTGGCTGGGTGATTTAAGAGTTCACTACTTTTTGTCCCCCTTAAAATTGAGATTCGTGTGAGACTCCAAGTAGAGGTGACAGGGAGAGAGTTGAATACATGACCCTGAAGTGCAGATGAGAGGCCCATGCTAAAGATAAAAAATGTGTAAGTCATGGGCATAGAGAGGGTATTTAAGCAATGAGGCCGGATGAGCTCACCTAGGTCAGGAAGTAAGGAGAAAGGGAATGGGACCCATAGCTGATGATTTTTTTGTAGGTTGCTTAGCTTTAGTTTGGCCTATTACTACTCTTTGCTATTTATCAAACCAGTAGACTGAGAGTAAAATACTAAAGAGATTTAATTAAGGAATATGCTTAAAGAAATGCAATAAATTATTCTTAGGCATATAGGCATGTACAGTTATTCATACGCTTAAGAATAATTCATTGCATTTCCTTAAGCATATTCCTTAATTAAATGACCCCCCCAACCAAAATTGGCATCAAATGGAGGACCTTGTATCTTTCTAAATAATGAAAACATAAGTAGAATATGTGTTGCATAAATGGCACATGAATCGTTTGCTCTTCTGGATATTTTCCATCCTTTTTCAAGTTGACTGTGAGTTGAACTGTTTAAACTGGTGGTTCCCAATCACAGCTGCCCAGCAGAATCATCTGATCAGCTGGTTGAAACTGCAGACCTCTAGAATCCCAACCAGAGAGATTTAGTAGGTCCAGCTTTTCTGGATATATCAAAGGCAAACTTGAGATCTGCTCCATCCAAATAAGTCAATTTTCTAAACTGACAGGAATCTAAATTAGCAAGGTTGGGGGAGAATGTAAATGTTTTGCTTATATAGGCAACAGGATTATTGACTTATCACATGCTTGCTTCCTTCTTCTTCCTTCCTCCCTCTCATCCCTCATTAAGGCCTGAAGATTTCAGTTTACACAAATCTTTCAGCCAGCACACAGATATGTCCTGCTCACATGTACACACAAGATGTTTTTCCTTCTCCTTCCCTCTCTCCATCTTGCACATGTACACACACACTCTCTTCTCTATCTTCACCAACACTGTCTCAGCTCAAGTTCTTGTCATCTTTCACTCAGGCCACGGTCACAGTTTCCTAACTGCTTTCTTTGCCAGACCAGTCACTATCACATCTAGTCATTCTCTAGGAGTTAACTGCTGTAATTAACTTTCATAAACCAAGCCTAATTCCCTCAGGCTCCTTCTCTATGAGAAAATTCTCTGTTGTCTGTTGGGAAAATTCCAAACCTCTTGGCATAGCATTCAATCACTGTTATAGAGTGATACCAATGTTCTTTGTCAGTGAGTCTTCCTCCATGACCAGTACCAATTCACTTGAGCCCCATCCATACCTACCAATCCACACCTGTTTCTTCTCACCTGCCCCTCCACACCTGCCCTCCCACACCTGTCTAACCACCTTTGCCCTTTGACATCTGCCTGTACACACTTATTCATACACACCTCCATGCCTTGGTCTGAAATTCATTCATTCCTAGAACTGCATGGTTAACTCTTCCTCATCCTTTAAAAACCAACTCAGATGTTCCCTTTGCTCTAAAGTCTTCCTCAGCTCCACAGCCAGAGCCTGTTATCTCTTCCTTTATTCTCAGTGTAGCAATTTGCATATATATTTATTGGGACATTTACCATATCTTGTTGTAATTATTTCTTCCTTACCAATCTCCAGTTCCTAAATCAAACTGTAAAATTATTCACCATTCTACGCATAGTGTCAGGCTCAACATCAGGCTTAGAGTGGGTCTTCAATAAATATGTGGAGAGATTTTTTTTTCTCTTTCCTTGCTGTCCAGCTTTCAATAAGCTGATTTCCTAAAGTGATCAGTGTTCCTGTCTGTAGCAGCCCATCTTTTGTTTTCTGATTGATTCTCATGTATCTAGGAAAGCAGATAGCTGAGCTTATTAGAATTTTGTGACAAACAGAGGTAAGAGTTTCCTAGAGGGCACCAGAGTGACTCTTTGAAGAAAACGCATTAACTTTAGTGTGTGGTCTTCCTGCAGGCTCCTATCTCGCTTCTTTCTGGGTTATCAGAATGTTCTGAAGATTTAGGCTGCTGTGTACTTATCTCTGGACAAGTAAGAAATACATATTATACAAATGGAGCCATGTTGTTTATTTTTTTATTCCCCCAAATTAAAATAAAGAACAATAGGAATGAGGGGCCATGAAAATTCACAGTAGGTTCTTTTTCTGTTGCCTATAACAAAATACCTGAAACTGGGTAATTTATAAAGAAACAGAACTTATTTGTTACAGCTAGGAAGGCTGAGAAGTTTGAAGTTGAGGGTCCTCATCTGGTGAGGGTCTACTTGCTGGTGGGGACCCTGCAGAGTCCTGAGATGGTGCAGGGGATTACATGGTGAGGAGCTGAGCATGCTAGCTCAGGTCTCTCTTCTTCTTCATATATGTGTATGTGTATTTATGTATGTATGTATGTATTTTTGAGACAGAGTCTCTCTCTATCACCCAGGCTGGAGTGCAGTGGTGTGATCACGGCTCACTGCAACCCCTCCTCCTGGGCTTAGTGATCCTCCCACCTCAGCCTTCCAAGTAGCTGTGACTACAGGTGTGCACCACCACACCTGGCTAATTTTTGAATCTTTTTTGTAGAGACAGGGTTTCATTATATTGTCCAGGCTGTTCTTAAACCCCTGGGCTCAAGCAATCCACCCTCCTCGGACTCCCAAAGTGCTGGAACTACAGGTGTGAGCCACCATGTCCAGTACCTCTTCTCATAAAGCCACCAGTTCCACTCCCAAATAACCATCAATCCATTAATCTATGACTGGATTAATCCGTTCATAATGGCAGAGCCCTCATGAGCCAATCACCTCTTAAAGTTCCCACCTCTCAAAACTACTACATCTGAGTTTCTAAGGGAGTGAATATTCAAGCCATAGCAATAGGTGTCCTTGACCTGGAGCCCACAGACAGACATTAGGCTATCCATGAGCTCTTCCTGCATTGTATGCAACGTGCATGCGCATGCATGTGAATTCTAGGAGTAGGTTCTGTAATTTTTATGAGATTCTCAAAGGGTTTTGACATCCCTAAGAATTAGGACCCACTAATTTAGAATATATTTTTGTGCTTTTTGAAAAAAATGTTTGTATTTAAAATTAACTCATGAATCTTAAAAGGCCTTGGGAATGTGAGTAATTTTAGTGTTATATGCTGACTTCCATGTCCTCCAATCTTCTCAAGAATCTCCTGAGATTTGCATTCTTCACCCATTGTTTTAGCCTCCAAGCCAAGAAGAGAGCAAAGTGGTATTATTTCTAATAGGTCCTGTAAATAAACACAGCATCTGTTGCCTAGGATCACTACAAAACCATTCCCCGGGGCCCAGGGGATTAAATAATAAAAGAAAATGCTTTCTGCTAAACCACAAATCATAGAAAATATTCTCACTTGGATAATTTACACAGATTACTTCTTAACAAATTGGTTGTTTGAGCTGATCATGTTGATCACTAAAGCACTGTGCAGACTTTCTTCTAGGTTTAGAAATGTTACGAATGCATTGTGAGGCCCAGGGTCTTTGCCACTGATTCACTAGCTTGCAAATGCGCCTTAAGAAATGCTTTGTGATCTGAAATCCAGAGTGAGTGTGTTTTGCTTACAAAACAGTTGTTTTCAGCCTTTCATGTCAATAAGTAGAGACTACCAGGGCCCATCTAACATTCTTTGAGCAGTGCTGCCACCAGAGTCTGCTGGGAAAAGGAGTTGAGGTACCACTTGATGGTGGGTGGCCTTGATGGCTTCAGCTCATCGCCTTTCCCTACTGTTCCCAACTTGTTCTTCCTCATGCATTTCCATCTCATTTAATGATGCTCAAACACTTAACTAAAGAGAAAAAATGTGGGCACCATCTTATTGCCTCTCTCTCCTTTCTCCCATCTCTAATCCTGTTGAGCCAACCCTCTTATCTTCTCATATCTGTCCATGTCCTTTGGTTTGGGACACTGCAGTCTCTCATCTGGATGAAAGTAGTGGCTTCCTAACTAGTTTTCCTTACTCCCACCTTGCCCTGACTCCAGTTCAAAGAAATTTCTCAAAGCACAAAACTGACCATGCCTTTCTCATCCTCCCTCATGCTCCTTTTCCACCACTACCCCACCCAGAACTCAGTATCCTCCAAATACATGTTGAACACACATCAGTTTGAAGAAGAGTCAGACTGAGAGCGAGTAGGATGCCCAGGGGTCCAGCCACACCTGGTCGACATAGAGCCCACCATTTTCTGGGTAACCGCCTGCTTGGTTATGGGTCTCTACCAGCTTGTGAACTCTGGGAGAGTGGGAGCTGGGGCTTATTTATAGCTATAGCTGTTTTCTACCAGAGTGCCTGGCACATGGTAAGTAATCAGTACATATTTAATGAGTAATTAAATAAAACTTGAAGGCAACAAAAAATACTTTTTAATGACAACATGGATAATGAAAGTACAAATTCCTCCTACTAAAGTAATAAACATTCATGGGACAGAAATAATCTGAGCATGTCTTTTTCTGATGTTTACTAATCCTCATTTAAGTGCAGTAACTTTAGTACAAAATGCTTTTCCTTGGATCCCAAATAGTAGTGAGGGGTACAGGGGTTCCAGATCTCACTTCTGATTCTAACTCCTTGCACTCAGTTTACCATGCTACACTACATAGAGGATAAGTGAAGGGGGCCAGTTGGTGGTATGTCTGTAAGTAGAATGAGGTGCTTCTCATTCTAAAGTAGGGTGCTATTCTACAATTACCCAAGTCATAAATGTATCATTTAATGCATGTATACGTTTATTACATTAGCTTCAAAGCCTAAGCAGCTCCACACAAGACACCAGACATTCACATTGATCAAGGGCTGGAGGGCATGATTCAACACACCTTGTCTGCCAAATCTTTCCTGCGCTTGAACTAGAGACAAAATGAAGAGCTCCTAAACTAGTTGATAATTGCTAATTCATTCTTTTATTTCCAGTGCCTTTGTCCAAATTGTAACAGTATACTTCTGATAAACAAGTACAGGTATCCTTTCCGGGTATCTAGGTGCCAAGTGCCCATCTGCCCAATGGGCACAGGGTGGATTAGGTAGAATTACGTGTACTTGTCCATTCTGCTCCAACCTGAGTGTCCCCATTCATCCTGGGACACAGTGTTCTTCTTTGCTACAAGTCATGGGGCTACAAAATCCAAGTTGAAGCTGAGCAAGAGGTTTAGGAAACTCAATCTGAGAAAAGCCCTCCTTGATAAGAATAATTTTTTAAATTACCTAATCTCAGTCTTATTTTTTCTCTAAGGAAACTCTTCTTCCATATTCTGAGGCCCTGGAGGAATAGGAATTAGTGTCCCAGCCCCACTACAGAAAAGACCTGTGACTCAGACTGGCCAATGTATGTACTGGACCACAGGGACTTGTTCAAGTCTGGGCACAGAATTAGAATCTCCTACTCTAATTATATATTAATATTTGGACACAAAGAGAAATTCTCTTTCCGTTGAGGATACTAAGCTTGAAGGCTGTAGATGGATGACTACTGGTAACCATTTTGCCATTTGGTGAGATCTTATCTGCAAATTGAGGTTAACAAAGACAAGTGATGATGGTGGTGGTGGTGGTGATGACAGAAGACATTTACTGAGTATTGTGTATATACCAAGAACTACTCTAAGCGCTTTACAGTTAGAGCATATTAACTCATTTAGTCTTCACCAACCTTATACTTATGATTATTGCTATTATGCTTATAATGATTATTGCTATTATTATCCTTACGTCACAGAGGAGAAAACTGACACACTGAAGTGTTGAGTAACTCAAAGTTTAAAAACCTATTAAGTAGGTGAGACACAATTTGAACCCAGGCAGCCTGGCTGCTGAGCCCATGTTCTGAATCATTTTACTCTGCTAAGGAGGAAGAAAAAGAGAAGACCTAGGTTTCCAGGATATTGTGACGCTCTTGGATCCAGCCTTGTCTGAACCTAGGGCTCCTGGATTCCTGGTTAAATGACCCGATATATCTCAATTGTTATTCAGCCAGTTTGAGCTGAGTTCCTATTCCTTGAAGCTTGTCTAAAATCCTCTACTACCAGCATCTCTCATTCTGATTGTGCCTTACCATAAAAAAAAATAATAATTTACAAAATAATATTGGAGCATTGTAGAAATTTGGAAAATGCGAAAGGATACCATAAGGGAAAAAAATTGCATATAATACAGCCAAATTGAGATTATTATTATTTTTGTTTTCATCCAGTCTTTTCTTAATCATGTACATGTACACATGTAAAGTTGTATATGTTTCTTATCTTTCCTTTTTCATTTAACACTACATTAAATATAGTGTTATTCCCCTATGTGAAATAATATGAATTCCTCTATATTAAACATTTTTGAGACCATAATTTTAATGGTAGTATAATTTGTATGCACATGTGTGTGTTCATGTGTGTGCAGATGTGTGTGTGTGTGTCTTTCCATCCAACTTCTGTGCACTTCCTGGTGCTTTACCTCTTTCCTGATGTCACCTTCTGCTCTGGAGCCAGGAAAGATACCAAAGGCCATACGAACAAATTTGACCTCTGCCTGTGTTGCCTGGCCTCTGTCTCGGTGGTCAGGGATTGGGGACCAGTCCCACAATCCCCATCAGCTCATGCCACAACTTGGCTTCTTAGACAGGAAAGTGCCTATGTCAGAGGCAGAGGCCATCTTGCTGTTCATGTTCCTCTGCCCATGAGCAGATGTCATCCAGACTCTGCAGCCCATAGGCTGAGAGTAAGACAGGCTCAGGGAAAGGCCCAAACCTCTGTCACAGATCAGTAAGCATAAAGCCAGGACGGCTCAGCTGCTCCAGGCATGATTTATTCTAAGGCATGCAGAGTTCCCAGTTAGCACAGTAAGAAATCTTTTGTTCCTGCCTTTTTAACGCCGCACATCAATAACAATTTGCTTGGCAAAGCCCAGGGTTCTAGGCCTAAATATGCAAGCCACCAGGGGGAAACACAAGGATAACATTGAGAAATTAGCTTTAAAATACCAATAAACTCATTTCACTGTATCCCTCCTTCCCAGTTAGTGCTGTATAAAGGCTCATAACATTTATGAAGCATTAAATGCCACATAAATGACTAGTTATTGATGTGTAGATGAGAAAGAAAGTGATGGAAAGAGTAAAAATAGTACAACTGTATGTGATGCATATGTCAGTTCCATATTCAATAAATCTCTGGGTGTCACTCAAAACCATGAACAGTGGTGAATTAAGATTACAGGCTTTTAAGCCCCAACCAGGGTACCTAAGGCAAAAGTTAGAAACAGAAGGGGTGCTAGGTAGTCCAGGGTGAAGGAAAATATGAAGCCAGGCAAGTTTAGGATAGGGCAGTCATCCCAACTCAAGTACAGTCATGAAAGCAAAAGCATCCATCTATCATTTCATTCATTCGTATTTCATTAACTCTCAGCTATCCTACTACTATTGCAAATATAAATGACTCAGTTTGAGATTTACTACTAATTACTATCATTTATTGAGGGCTAGCTTTGTGACTGGTATTTCACAAATTGTTTTGCAGGAATCATCTCATGTTTTATGTATAACCATCATAAGCATCCTTTGAATTTGATATTTCCATCTCTACCTTATTGATGAGAAAACTGTAGCTCGGAGAGCTAAAGCAACCTGTGGAAGGCCTAGCAGAGAGCCTGTGTCAGATTCACAGATCCGTCAGTCCAGCCCATCCTCTCCTCCATTGTGTACTTATCAAGGTCCTACCATGTACCAAGCCCATGAGACATTGGGCTACAAAGGGGCCTTAGCCATGCCCCCACAAAACTAATTCCTGGCACAGGTAAAGCTGGAAATCAGTGGATGATGCCTTGAAGTCAAAAGGCTGGTAGTTTCAGTGGCTGTCCCAGGAAAATCCAAAAAGCATTGTCCATTGGGTCATAGCAACTTTAAAAAGAGATGCTTGACTCTGTTTGAATGGGTTGGAGATAACTCAACCTGGACCTTGAAGAATGATACATCTTGTTCATGAAATAGATAGGAAACATACTCCAAGTGGGGACGGGGGCAACAGCACAGGCAAAGACAGGGAGACTTGAAGGGGTATGGCTCTATCAAACAATTTATAGACCACACAGCAGAAATGAGAGGATCTGGGAACCAAAACATCACCTCTACCAAACTGCACATGTTTTTGTACAACTGACTGCAGCTGAGCCTGAATGTGCAAATAGGTCAGTGTCATTGCAGAGGTGATAAGGAGGTGGCCAGGCCCTGTTCAGTCTCCTACCTAAAGCCTCCACCCCACCACCCCAGTCTCGTTTTTCTGGATCTCTTTATTTTTTCACAGCACTAAACACTGAAATGTTATATTGTTTGCTTTTTACTAGTTTATTGCTTCACTCCCCATTAGAATATGAGCTCTTTGAGAGAAGAGATTTTGTCCATCTTGTTCTCTCCTCTTTCATCACTACTTAGAATAATGTTTGGCATATGGCAGACCCTTAAAATTTGCTGGATAAATAAATGCACCTGACAGAGAAAAGGAGGCAGATCTTGCTGCTGGTAAGGGGCAGGAGCAATGGAAGTCCTGCGATGCAACAGGGTCCTGCCACTCACCTGGGGCTCAGGGGTTCTCTCTAATCACTTTTAAGTGATTTAGAATCAAAACCACTTTTATTCCCCTTGAATGACTTGTAAAGCTTAAAAAGCAGGGGTCCTTTGCCTGCAATCCATGTGCTTTCTCTTGCCCACCTTCAAATGTTGGAAGGTAAATTGTTTGCATTTGGCTACACTTCTCCCTCCCGTGCCCATGGCAGACATTGCAAATCAATCATGGCAATTTTTCTCGTGGCCTTAGAATCTTTGTCAATACCACACTCCAGACACAGACACAGCTAATCCATAGGAGGTGGCATTAGAGATGACACCTACTTTTCATTCTGAGCATGAAAAGAATTAAACAGATGTGAGAAGGGCGTATTATAAGTAGGCACAAGGAGAAAAGGACAAATCCATATTCCATGGAAATATTGTAAGCTTTATGTCTTCAGACTTGCCTAACAGTGACAAACAGGAGAGCTTGGAGATGACACAGCATGGTGATTATGGACATAACTATCGATGTCAAGCTGGCTGGGGTCCAGTTTCAGTTCCTATCATTCCAAACCATGTTGCTATAAGCAAACCACTTAAACTCTTTAAGCCTCAGTGTCCTCATCTGTACAGTAGAACTAATAACTGCATCAAGTTGCTGTGGAGGAAACAAAATACCCATGTTGGGGCTGGCGTGATGGCTCATGTCGGTAATTATAGCACTTCGGGAGGCCAAAACAAGCAGATCACTTCAGTTCAAGGATTTGAGACCAGCCTGGGCAACATGGTGAAACCTCATCTATACAAAATTTTTTTTTAATTAGCTGGGTGTGGTGGCACACACCTGTGGTCCCAGCTGCTTGGGAGGCTGAGGCAGGAGGAGCATTTGAGCCTCGAAGATCAAGACTGCAGTGAGCCGAGATTGTGCCATTGCACTGCACTCCAGCCTGGGTGACAGAGTGACAGTCTGTCTCAAAAAAAAAAAAAAAATTCCATATAAAGCACCTAACCCAGTGCCTAGAACACAGTAGGTAATCAATATATATTAGTTATTGATTTTTTTTCAAAATTGACAGATTGGCAAGTATAAACGTCACCAGGGGCTGAGTCTTGAACTCCAGAAATATCTCAAATGAAATGGTCTGCTTTTTATTAGGAAAATGTAAGACAAGACCACTTTCCACTCAACCCCAAGAAGCTTTCTATTTACTTGTTCCAATGTTTATTCACATGTAAACCACTGTTACAAAAACATTAAAGAAAAGATTTTAAACAATAAGCATTTACCCATAATCACAACCCTCATATGCAACTCATTTCATTTTTCATGTTTCTTTTCTGTCTTTTCCCAAAAGTAGATTTTTAAAAAATATAATAATCTTGATCTTCTTTTTTTTTTTTCTATTAGTTCTCTGAACCAAGAGATATTATTTCTAGGCTTTTCTCCCTGATGGTTGCCACACGCAGGTAACTTGATCTCTCCTGGGCCCAGGGCTCTTATCTGTCAAATGGGAGTAAGAACAGGAGCATTGCTGGCCTCACAGCTTGTTAGATGGATCAGATGAGAAAATGAGTATGAAAATATGAAGTTAAAAACATAGCTGTTGTAGTCATCTCAAAGGAGAGTTATTTACAGGAGCCAGTGAAATGACAAATGTGAAAGTACTTATGTAAAGTGGCATTTTTAAATGAGCAGGGAAAAGAGAGCTGAAATGTAAAATTTAAATAAAATTAGAAAATAATGCATTAAATTGTAGATACAATTTAAAGTGCTTCAAAAATGATAGTAAATATCACTCAAATAATTCCCTCTGGCAATTATGGTAAATTATTGGATTTTCTTGTTTGTTTTGTGTTTCTTTCCCTCTTTTCTGCAATACATTTTAGATTAAATGGCCATTTTTCTCTACCTTCATAAATAATACAGTATCCTTCAGGGTCCTCAAATATTTAGTGAACATATTAAACAAAATCATTTAAAAGTTACACTACATAGTAAAGAAAAAATATCAAACTGGAATCATAGGCAAAGGTAGATACCTACATGGCTGTGCATAAAACCCTCACATTAACAGTCACTTCATGGTCCTGGAGCTCGCCCCAAGGAATCTTCTGGCATCAAAGTATTAGTGAGCAATGTTGAATTTACTGAGAATCTCATGGGGGAGATAACGGAGGGTTTACTGTTTGTTATGGTTTCAACATCTCCTTCAAGTCTCACATTAAAATGATGTTGAAGGTGGGGCCTGGTGGGAGGTGTTTGGGTCAAGGAGGCAGATCTCTTATGAATGACTTGATGTCCTCCTCATGGTAGTGAGTGAATTCCTATCTCACACTAGGTTCATGTAAGATCTGGTTGTTTAAAAGAGTGACTCTCTCTCTTATGCTCCTCATGTGTCACACCTGCTCCCACTTAAACTTCCATCATGAGTAAAAGCCCCCTGAGGCCTCACCAGAAGCCAAGCAGGTGTCAGAGCCATGCTTCCTATACAGTCTGCAAAACTATGAGCCAAATATGCCTCTTTCCTCTATAAATTACTCAGCCTCAGGTATTTCCTTCATAGCAATGCAAGAATGGACTAACCAAAAATTGGTACTGGGGATGAAGCATTGCTATAAAGATACCTGAAAATGTGGAAGCAGGTTTTGAACTGGGTAACAGGCAGAGGTTGGAAGAGTTTGGAGGGCTCAGAGGAAGACAGGAAGATCAGAGAAAGTTGGTACTTGTTAGAGACTTGTTTAATGGTTGTGATCACAATGCTGATAGAAATATGGACAGTGAAAGCCAGGTTGACAAGGTCTGAGATGGAAATTAGAAACTTATTGGGATCTGTGGCAAAGGTTACCCTTGCCCTTTGCTATGCCTTAGCAAAGAGCTTGGCTACAGTGAGTCCATGTCCTGAGAATCTGAAGACATAGTGTATCTGGTAGCAGAAATTTCTAAGCAGGTAAGCCTTCAAGATGTGGCATGGTTGCTTCTAACCACCTAGGATCAGATACAGAAGCAAATCAATCACTCAAATTGGAACTTCTATTTAAAAGGGAAGCAGAGCATACAAATTTTGAAAATTTTTAGTATGACCATGTTGTAGAGAAGGAAAAAGCATTTTTAGGGGAGGAATTCAAGTGGGCTGTAGACCAATCACTTGCTAGAGAGAGAGAAAACTGCTAATACCCAAGACAATGGAAAAAAAAGCCTCGGCCTGGCGCGTTGGCTCACACCTGTAATCCCAGCACTTTGGGAGGCTGAGATGGGCAGATCATGAGGTCAGGAGATCAAGACCATCCTGGCGGACATGGTGAAACCCCATCTCTATTAAAAATACAAAAATTAGCCAGGCGTGGTGGCTGGCACCTGTAGTCCCAGGTACTTGGGAGGCTGAGGCAGGGGAATTGCTTGAACCTGGGAGGTGGAGGTTGCAGTGAGCTGAGATCATGCCACTGCA
>PVKP010023298.1:0-36450 GCA_004027715.1 Plecturocebus donacophilus | reverse complement strand
TCCATGTGTTCTCATTGTTCAACACCCGCCTATGAGTGAGAACATGCGGTGTTTGATTTTGTGTTCTTGTGTCAGTTTGCTGAGAATGATGGTTTCCAGGTTCACCCATGTCCCTACAAAGGACACAAACTCATCATTTTTGATGGCTGCATAATATTCCATGGTGTATATGTGCCACATTTTCCCTGTCCAGTCTATCATTGATGGGCATTTGGGTTGGTTCCAGGTCTTTGTTATTGTAAACTGTGCTGCAATGAACATTCACAAGCCCATTCAAAAGTGGGCAAAGGATATGAACAGACACTTTACAAAAGAAGACATACATGAGGCCAATAAATATATGAAAAAATACTCATCATCACTAGTCATTAGAGAAATGCAAATCAAAACTACATTGAGATACCATCTTACACCAGTTAGAATGGCGATCATTAAAAAATCTAGTTACTTCTTGATATTAAGAGCAATATATGGAATTTGACTTGGCTGATATACTTTATGCTAATATTTATTTATTTATTTTTGAGATAGAGTCTCCCTCTATCGCCCAGGCTGGAGTGCAGTGGCGGAATCTCAGTTCACTGCAACCTCTGCCTCCCGGGTTCAAGGCATTCTTCTCCTTCTGGCTCCTGAGTAGCTGAGACTATAGGTGCATGCCAACACACCCACTTAATTTTTGTATTCTTATTAAAGACCAGGTTTCACCATGTGGGCCAGGTTGGTCTCAGACTCCTGACCTCACATGATCCACCTGCCTTAGCCTTCCAAAGTGTGATCGGCATGGGACATGAACCACCACATCCAGCCTTTTATGCTAATAACTTTCTAAAGGAAGAATGGGGAATAACCTTGAAAAATAACTGAGAAGCTGTATGATTTGATTTTTTTTTTAAGTGGTAAGACAATGGCAGGGATGCTAATTCATTTCAATACTCAATGGATAATGGAGTACGTAAAAATTTCTGAACTCTTTATTTAACAATTATTCACTAAAAGGTTGCTTCCTGAGTTCTATAAATCTACCAAATGTGTTCATTAATCATTTCTACAATATCAGACTTAGGCTGTTGAACATACATAGCCATATCTTCTGATGTTGATTAGAGAGTCTTAATGTTTAAAATGTATCCTTTGCAAAATAAGTAACTCTGTAAATATGTAATTACATATAATCTGTATTTTATATTCAGTAAGATTTTTCATTAATATGAATTATAAATTATTTGGGAGAGCCTTTTCCACAATCTCCTCTATTTTCTTCTTAGGAAAAGGCAATTACACAATAAGGATTCCTCTGTTTCCACAAAATCAGACACAAGCCCTTGTATTAAATATGTGCTGATTGCTCAAAATATCATAAGTACATGATTAATGTAAGAGAGATACTATGGAATAGTAGAAAATGAGGACCTTGAAAGCAGCAGAAAATGAATTGTATTCCGGCTTGTCTACTTATATAATTATTGGTGCTGGTTTCTCTATTTATAAAATGTGGATACTCCTAATTTTATCACACAGTTGTAGATTTGACATAATATGTGTAAGACTTAGCACTTGTAAGTTATCCGTCAATTATTATTTTGGAGACAGGCTGACTTTCAAGACAATTCTTAAGCATAGAGAGAGTCCACTGTTCCAGCTTCTGGAAAGTATAGCACAATATATGTAAGTCAATCAGACAACAAATTTGACAATAAATCATTATGCTCTTTGATATATAGAAACATGAATAAGAACAAAATCGTCTGATTAGGTGCGAGTCCAAGTTTCATTACATACAAGTTATAAAACTTTGGGTGGAATGACTACTTTGTGTCTTTTTCTCCACATCTCTAAAATAGGGTTATTGTTATTTATTATGATTGTTATTGTGATCATGAAATTCCACAATACGTATAAATCACTTAGCTCTATTTTATATATAAGAATAATTTAATTTTAATTTTGTTATTGTTATCACTATTATTACTATTAATTATAGTATTTTAATCTGGTTTCTAATACTAGATTTATAACATAATGGACCTAGCCAACTCACTTAACTTTTCTAAACCTACCAAAAATAGGCTGTTGTGATGGCTAAGGCTGATCATGTATGCCTGGAAGATGGTGGGTGCCATCTTCTTTTTTGGTTACATTGTTTAGTTTTCTCTAACAAGGAAATGTTTCATGTGTTCTAAAATGGGAAGCATCAAAGTAAACTGGGCATTCTGAAAAGACATGTTAAAATAATTGAGATTTCAGACTGGGCACAGTGGCTCACTCCTGTAATCCCAGCATTTTGGGAGGCCAACACAGGCAGATCACCTGAGGTCAAAAGTTCTAGACTAGCCTGGTCAAGATGGCGAAACTCTGTCTCTATTAAAAATACAAAAATTAGCCAGGCATGGTGGCATGCACCTGTAGTCCCAGCTACTCAGGAGGCTGAGGCAGGAGAATTGCTTGAACTTGGGAGGTGGAGAGTGCAGTGAGCCAAGATCATTCCACTGCACTACAGCCTGAGTGACAGAGAAAGGCCTGGCTCAAAAAAAAAAAAAAAGAAAAATTGAAGGAGCATATGGGTAGAGAAAACAAGGATATGTAGCTTTAGACCTATCACTGAAATTTTTAAGTCTCTGGTTCTTCATGTGTTATATTTAGGAGTTTTTAGGAAAATATCCATGAGTTTAGTGATCTCTAAGACTATATGACATGTCGGATATCTGAAATTTCCTAAGCACATTACACTGGGTGAGCTGTTTTTCTCTGCAAGTCCCATTTTACTGACCTGAAAAATGGAGATAATATTGCCTGCTTTGATTAATGGGTTACTGAATGTGAAGCTGAATTGAGTTAGTAGATGTGAAAGGGCTTTGAAAAATGGCAACTACTATATAAATATAAAACATGATTATTGTAAATTATCACAGATTTACTGGCCATGGCTCAGAACAGTAAATGTAAAGAAATGAAGTTGTTAATTGGGGAGAAACAGGAGTGGCAACCTTTCTCATGGAGGATAATCCAGAATTTATGTTGTGCAGTGCTGTGGTTAATTGATTGGGGTTGGATCTGGTGAGTAATTAAGTTTAGTAACAGTCTGCCAATGCAATGTTTTCTGTCTCTTGTCACATTAAATCACTTATAACGCACTCAGATTCAGAGAGAATATCAACTATTATAAGACCTACAGCTATAGGAAGACCAAATACATTTAAGTTGTTGGCAATGAATGGGAGATATATGTATGTATATATATAGACATATATATATATAGACATTTGTTAAAGAGGGGAAGTTTGGAACATAGTTATTGATGCCAAGGTGTCCATTCCAAAGTCAATTATCTTTCTTTACTCATTGTGTAAAAGGAGACTATTTACAATTTCCTTCATGTAAAATGCAAAACACCTACTGATCTCTCTCCTTCTCTCTTATTTCCCTCCTAGAGTTCTTATTGATCTCTATAGTTATCATGATTTCAGAACATTGTTCTGATTTTCATTAGATCTGCATGTTTGGTAAAAACTAGTATGGTACTGTGAAAAGAATCTCAGGTATTGAAAAAGGCTTTGTATTTACATTCTCCCTCCATCATTGACTAGGTGGGTAATACTTCTTAGCTCCATTTCCTGTTCTCTAAAACTGTAACACTAACTTTTACCTTAAAATATCTAGGCAAGGAAATCACCTAGCACAGTGTCTAATTATTTGTAATAGTTCATTAAATCTTATTTTTGGACATTTTTTTCTTCTTCAAGTTATGGGTCATACCTTATTCATTAAAATGTATATGTCCCATCAATATTCCCTATATTTGGCTCTTTTAATCTTAATATCTTGTCACTTTAATGACTTCTCTGCCTTTTTGTTTGTCCATAGGGACTCCTCTCCTACAACTTTTAGTAATTTGCTTATAGACTTTTAAAATAAAACTTGCCTACATATCAATTGTCTTAGGGGGCTTACTTCAAAGGCATGTGGTAATATTGGATGAATAATTAGAAAATTAGCATGATTCCTTTAAAATTAATTAGTTAATTTATTAGCATTGTTCTTAATGAAGAATAATGGATACATTCATAATGTAATCTAGAGTTTTAATGAAAGGACTCTCAGCCACTTTTATAATCAAATAAAAACTAGGAAAGTAATAATGAGACACCTTTACTTTTCTTGACACATTGGCAAACACCACATCTGAGAAAAGGCAATCGTGACAAGGTTGTAGGTAAATGAGTGCTTGGAGTCATGGTTGTCAGGATTGTAACTTGGTTCAACACCTTTGGAGCAAGGGGAATAATGTGTGACAATGTGATTGTAAGGAGGCCTAGGGCTTAGGTGTTGAAGCCATGCCTGCCTGACAGATGCAATATTTTAACTTAGATTATATTTTTGAGGACATAAAGGACACAGGAGAAAAAGCGCTTGTCTAGTGGCTGTTTGAACAACAAACTGATTTTTTTAATAAACTGATATTCTATGTTTATCTAGAGTTGATGGGGTTGTTGGAAATTTTGGATTTGAACAGACCACCTGCAATCTAGTCATCTTTTAATACTCACTGATTTGGAGGGCAAGTTGTCAGTTCCTATCAAACTTTTAAAAGACATATACCTTTTAACCCAACAATGTCATTTTGGGGATTCTGCCTTACAGATATAGATACAATACTGTCCCCTAAAATGCACATAAAATATGTTTATGGCAGCACTATTTGTAACAAAGGAAATTCAGAAACTATCAAAATACCCAATAATTGGGTCTGATTAAAAAAAATCACAGTTATGGAATGCGTGGAGGCTCTTATACAGTAAAAGTAAACATATATATTCTGGAAGTATCTCTGAAATAAAATGAACATAAATACATACCCATACCCACACTCACACAACAAAAACAAGGCTGGAAGAGATTCTATTTTTAAAACATCATATGCCTATATAATACACACATAAATGTATATATTTGTATATTTTTTCAGATATTAATTGTCTTTTTGTGCTGCAGATGGGAAAAGGACAGGGATAGAAAATACTTTGAAGAACACTAAAATCTCTTACTCAAAAATTGGTGCAGAGAACCCACATATTCAAACTGGAGGATAGAGTTTTATTTTACCATACACCCTTTGAAATTTATTTTTGTACCATGTACATTTCAAAAGAGAACTCAAAACATAATTTAAAAACATTTGGAGACCAAACAAATTTTAAAAATCAAAGCAGATTCATCAAGTAGAAATGTTTCTGTTTCAAGCATAGCCACCCACCCTACTATTGACCAATTTAACACAAACACATATTGAAATTATACTATGCAGTCTCAGTATTAGGCTTAATCCTATATTTCACGTATTAACAGGATGTATCTGTTTCTAGTTCACTAGGTTTCAGATAACAGGCCTACCAAGACAGATTTAAAGTCAATGAAACACACAAAGCAAATATAGAGTTGAATGAAATTTAAAAGAATAAATGGCTGCTTAATGCTCCTTTTGATTTACCAAGCCAGACAATATATACATTTTAGGTTCAGCCTTTTTTCCACATTAATATATCAGTGCTCTATATTTGCACTGCAAGAATCATGGAAGCCTGGTAGTTAATAAGTAATAAAAGTACAGATGGAGATAGAGCTATCTAATTAATTCCAAAATCTGGTTGCATTTGAAAGAGGAGCGACATGCCCATAGATGTTTTTCTATCCTCATTTCAACATGCAGAGTTGCTTTCAGTCAAAAATATTTATTTCACCAGGAAATGCCCATAGTTGCTTAGTTATATCCTGGTTCGTTCCCAGTAATTATTTTTCTAGGGCAGCTGTTGTTTTCATTTAAACTCACTATAAATAGGAAACATGGTGCACAGATTTTTAAATGCAGATAATTAGGAAAGAGCAACATTTTCGAGGGTAAATCTATATTTATGAATGCATGTATACATAGAAACAGCTTTTACATAATCATTTTAAAGAGTTAAAATGAGCTAAATTAGGAAAATAAAATATGAAGTTACATTTAGAAGTGTGTAAATATGGAAGTGTCTTAGAATCAATATCAGTTCAAAAAAAGGGAAACACGTTCTATAATTAAGAATGTTTAAATATGGGATGGTCCAAATATAAGAGTCAATTCTGCATCACTTAAATGCCTTTAAAAGTATAATCATCACATGGCAGAGACGGAGCAGGTATTTTCCTGCAGTAGGGTGAGGATGAAAAGAGAATGGTTGGCCTAGAAGAGACTTTTCAAATATTTTTTCAGTGAAATGGAGTGTGAATCTAAGATACAGAAGTAGACTCCATATTACAGGATTTCTTATGAGAGAAGGTATAGGGCAATATTTGAATCATACATCTGATTGTCAATGGCTAAGCCACATTTTGATTTCTGATTCAGTAAGCCTGATATTAGGCTTAATAATTAGTATTTCTAACAAGCCCCAGCTGGTGCTGATGCTCCAGGTTCAACCCGTTGTCCCCAAATGAGACGTTAAAAGTAAATACTTGCAGAATGATGTGAGCTAATTATTTTTCTTCATTATCTCTGTCATTTTTCATTCTTCCACATGAATGTTTACAAATAAAAACAAATGTTTGAATACCTTTAGGTAAAGTTTTCTTCACTCCATTTCACGCCAATATGCACACTAGTATCTGACTCCTATAGAAACACTCATTTATGCTGCTTGCCTTTTCCTGGTGGGTTTTGAGTTTGCCATTCTCACCAAGATCCCCTGTGGTAATTTTATTCATGTCTGTTGTTGTTGGAATTGTTGTACATAACTTAATAACCTCCATAATCTCTTCTTCTGTCCAGGAGTCTTTGATTCAGAGTAAATAGATAAGTGACTTCTGTTTTCCAGAAGTATTAGGGACCTCCAAAGTACTGATAATCATGGAAAATATTGTGGTGATTTATACTTGTCATAGCGCATATTCTATTATCCCTGGTCATTACTTAAGAGATGAATGTCTGTGGTCATCTGTCCACTACTGTAAGCTTGCCCTTTTATTTTCCTCTAGTTTTCATATTGTTTACTAACTTTCCTCTCTTCCTATAGTTAATTGACCCCTCTATCCCTCTATAGTGCTGAGTGCATATTCAGTTTCATGGTTATGATGATTCCCTACATCCTCAAACTCTGCACTGAATATTTCCCATACCTCATAATCCAACATAACCATTATTTTTACCTATGGATTTATCCTAAAACACTTTCAAAAGGAACTTCTTTATTTTCTAATGTAGTATGTACTTCATTACCAGAGGAGATGAGTACAGTGTAACTCGTATTTCCTATTGCTATTCCGAATAGCACTCATTTGTTAGTCTATGAAAGTCTAGCTTTATTGAGACTCTGGCTACACCAGCAGAGATCACATCATACTGCTATATTTGGCTGAACTGGGATTTGATTCAGACAATTTTTAGAGTTATGCTTTTGATCACTGTGCTAGGGCATATGGATTAAGGATTTGAAAAATTAATAAATTAAAAACTAGCTAAGAAAACATAAATGAACACCAATGACTAATGTAAAAGTCATATTTTGATAAGTTCTAAGACTCATTCTTCATTCATTTATTTGCAAATATGCTAAGCTTTAGAGACAGTGCTGTGGATGCAAAGGCATACTGTTTGGAAGGATGAAAGGTGCATCTATGAATAAATATAGTAAAATGGGCAGGCATTGAATATTTTTGTAGAAACATAAAAACTTGAGAATTAGAGAAGGTTCCCTAGAAGATGTTAATACCTAACATGACTCTCAAAGCATGCTAATAGGCATTCATCAAACAAATTGAGAAAAATATTTCAGGCAGATCATAAACATAAGCACTAATGTAAGGAAAGGCATGTTGTGCCCAGAAAATAAAAAGTAGCTTGGTGCTGCTGGAACGTAAAATAGTCAAGAATCTTGGAAAAGAAAGTCAGCAGAGCCAGGATTTCAAGGTTCTCAGGACAGTGAAATACAGGAATGCCTTTTGTGTAGGATGAATTTGAACTGTGTTCTTATTCATGGGTAATAATTCTAACATTGGAGGCTGCCTGATCAATAAAAACACTAGGCACAGAGGTAGAAATTATATGGATGTTTTCAGGAAAATAAGGAAGTGAAGTTATCTTGGCATCATCAGGTCTTTCTATTTTTATTTTTTGTGGACAGCTCAATTTATCAGAGCTGGGCCCCAATAGGTAAAATAGACCTTATCCAGGTGATGGTAGCACTAAAACTCAGACTCCACTACTATGCAATATATCTATGTAGCAAACTGCAGTATATCCATGTACCAAAACTACTTGTACCCTTTAAGTTTATACAGAGTAAAATAAAGGAGCTGGATCAGTGTCTGCATAATAATGTTGAGATTGAAAAAGTAAATTAAGATTAAGAAGGGAAACTGACAGAGAAACCTGATTCCTAATTCTGTAACTTCAGCAAGATACCTAACTTTACTTAAACTCAAATCAATCAATTTATTGCCCTTATATTAAGTGAAAATAACATAGACCCTGGCATCAATAATAGTCATGATGGACTTTGCATAAAAAGTGCCAGATGTGTGCCTGAAATTTCTCATGGGCTAGGTAAAATGTCTTACTTTTATCATTGTTGGTGTTGTTGTTACTGTACAGCATATGACAACACAGAAGCACCGTGGTGAAGGAGAAGTTTAGCGGACCTGAAAGTGTTTTTGCCATCCAAAATGTGTAGATGGAAGCAGGACTAATTTTAGATCTTAGCAGCCAGTGGCTCAGGAGCTCCTGATTTGGTCTGAATTGTTGCATGGGCACACCGGATGATTTCTTATATTTGTGTTAAGACCGTGAAGGGAAATCATCACTGATGAAGCCTAGTGGAAGGAGAGATGCAGGAGCCTCAACTCAGTGTATTGTTCCATGGCCAGAAATATGAGGAAAAAGTGTCACTGTTTCAGCCATTGAAAACCTTCCTTTTTCATCCAAGGCAATGATTTCAAAGGTCAGTAAGTGCTGAAATTGTAGGCTTTTGTAAAATCAAAGCCTTGTCTTAAAACTGCCCAAAAAACAAAGATCACATCATATCCTTCACAAGTCCAAGGAGTTACCCAGTAATCCTCATAAAATACAATTTGTTAATTCAGTTTTTTCAGTCTAAATGTCTTAGTTGTGAACATCAGAGCAAGAGATGTCTGCCCAGGGCCCTGGAAGGCAGTCTAAATTGAACATTTTATAATCCCATAAATAATAAAGTTGTCGATCATATTTTCAAGGAAATGTTCATTTTAGACTTTAGGTGCTCAGAAACAAAACCCAATGTGTGATTGAGACTTGGAATATAACTCTCCTATGTGGGGACATCAGAATTTCCAACTTCATCTTTTCTACCACTTTAAAGTATTTTTCTTCTTTATACGTATAAGTGTATTCCCTTAAACAAAAATAAGAACAGCATTAAGTCATTTCTTGGTTTTGTTTTATTTTATTTTTTAATCATAGCAAACATTGTCTCCATAAGACTTGCTTACTACTTTTAAGATAAAAATTCACTAATTTCTTCAGAAGCATATTTTCTCATTTACTGTAGTAACAAAAGGAGAATAATAACTTAATGGTAAATTAATAGCTTTGAATTATTAAAGCTTTCAACTCTCTTTAGTGAATATTACATGATCCATATATTGCTAAGCAATGTTAATAATATGACTCTGGGTATTTTTCTATAGACAAAAGTATAATAGTAGTGTCAGAAAACGAATTAGAGTGGTAAAAATGTGTTTAAAGAATTTTGAAACATTGAATTCTGCAGAAGCATTTAAAACATGAAAGTCCTTACTTTTTAAACAAAAATCTATATTTTTAATTAGTTTTTAAATAGCTTTAAAAATTATATATTGGCAATGATATACCAGAATTCATTTGCTACTAGAAAGATGAATGTAGTGTATAAAAATCAACTCATGTATTTCTTTTTCAGATTTAATTGACGATATTTACATATTATTTTATTAATTCTCACAAAAACCATGTTGATTTGCTTTTGTAGTATTCTTCTGCCATTGTTTTCAATAACACTTTGCCCTTTAAGTATATTAAGTTTCTACATGGGAAAAAAGTGAGTATGAAAGAGAAAGCAAACGTTCCTCGATTAGACAATTTGATAGGCTTTAGCTAACATGTTTTGGCTACAAATCTGGATTTTCCAATTTTTTTTTGTTTTATTTTATGAGTTCATTAACACCTTTTTTGTTATTGCATTTATACACTGATTCGTATGTTTTTATAAATATGCACTAAATATTTCATAGCTATAATTATTTAGGCATTGTACTAGGTAGTAGTAAAGTATTATCCCTAACCTTGAGGAATTCCCACTCACTCCAGTGTAGGAAATGAATATACAAAAACACAAATAAAATAATGTCATAATTATATTAATATAGGAGGAATAATAAAACCTAACTATGAGTTTATGAAAGGCCAGAGGATATTATGCTTGAAAAATACCCTAAAGGAAGAGTATGAATGTGGTGATTGGAACCAGGAAAAGCATTCTAGACAGAGTGAATAATGAAGAAAAACATGACAGTTGGGTGCAAAGTCAATGGCAAATGGTTGAACATGGAAGAGTGTTGGAGGATGAACTAGAAAGGTAGAGAGACACATGTTACAGACCTTCTAATGAGCTAAATGATGTAATTTGTAATTTATTCTATAGATGATAACAAGCCATTGAAGTGTTTTCATATAGGAGTTGCATGCTCAGATTTGTCTTTAACTCATACTTAATGACTCTAAAATAAAACACATCTGAAGACACCAATATCTTGTAAATAAATTTATCAAAATATATAAAAATGTTTAAGAAAAGTATCAATATAACATTGGCAATGCCTTGTTAACAGCTTAAGAGATGATTGGAATCAATGTTACATTATTTCCTTATTATGAAGAAGCTACATTATTTTAGCAGTAAAAGGCAGTTATCAGTTGAAGAGTCAGTAACTGCTGGAAAAAAAAACTGAATACAATAAAAATGTAGTATGTATATACATATATTGTACAGGCACTTAGCTGAAATATAATCTAAATTTTATGTCCTTGAAAGGCCCAAAAGTAGAATTAACACATATAGATAGAAGTAGGAATACATTCATTGGGCTCTTGGTGACAAAACGATGCCTTAGAGCCTCAATGAATGACAAATTATGCTGTAGATTCAACACACTAATAGCTTCTGGCATAATTCCCAAGACTAGTTCTAGAGCTCATTCTTATCTTCAGCTATGATAGGGCATCTAGGACTTATTAGAATCTACTGTTGAAATGAATGGCTGTAGACCATGGTTGAACTCAGAGAGATTCTGAGTGCCTCAGCAATAAATACATGCAAAATATTTCATGATTTGGTATATAAATATTTATTTGTGTGAATATCAAGCAAAGATGTTCAGGAGACATTTTCTCTTAAACTTCAAATTCCCCTTTATTATGAGTTAATGTTTTACCAATTCTATTTTTGCATTCCAGCACATTTTGACCCTAACAGAAAGTGAATATTTTATGTGTGGCTTCCAGTGCAAATTTCACATAATTTGCCTTTTCATTTCAAAAATTGTATTTTTTACCTATGTGACGATAAGAAATATTATATTATTAAAAAGATAAAATAATTATATTGCCTCACTAAAAATATCAATTATTTAATATGTTCTGTAATTTTTAGCATCTATTATATTTAAAGCAACAATAGTAATAAATGTATTAGCAACTTTGAAAGTAGAGTCCAGTATTTAAAATACCTCTTCAAATCTTTTATCAAATCAATAGTAGGATTTTAATAAATATAATTTGCTTCATGCTCACACACACATGTATGCATACACATACATTATACATTTTTTTAAGAGAGGATTTAGTGGATGGGTTTCTCTGCAAAATGCTTTTGAGCATCCTCTGACTACAGTAATACAGAAAACAGGTACCATTATTAATGTGCTGCAAAGTTACTTGTCAACTTGGAGGTCTGTATAAAAAGATTTACTCAGAGAGGAAACAAGATGGCCGAACAGACACAACTCCGGTGCACAGCACCCAGTGAGAGAGACACAGAAATTGAGAGATCTCTTAGCTCCAACTGAGGTACCAGGTGCATTTCAAGGAGTCTGGTCAGATGGTAAGCAAAGTCCAGACAGGGCAGACCAAGGCGGGGAGGAGAGTCAGAGGCTCCCCCTCCAGCATCACGGTCCAGATACAGCACTTCCCCCAAAGCTTTAGCAATCCACAGAACAGGGGATCTTTGCCAGTCAAGCACTGGGAATTACAAGCACAGAGTTGAATAATAATCCAAGACTGTGTGCTGGATTGTTGCACAGATCTAAGCAAACTCATAAGCCCATAACCGGGAGAGCCTGCAGACTGAACTATCACCCCTCCCCCTGCCCGAGGAGAGAGGGAGCTGAAAGTGGGAAGACAGACTGAGCAGGTGGGCAGGCCCCTCCCCCATGACCAGAGAGAGAGGGAGCTGAAAGCAGGGAGACAGACGGTGTGGTAAGGCAGGTCCCTACCCTCCCCTACAAACCCCAGAGGGCTGAAGCACTAACTCTAGTGGGTTACGCAGCCAGTGCCTCAGTTTGAGCTGAACCCTGAATGATCCAGCTCCGTGGAGGAGGAAAGGTGCAACCCACCATTAAAGAGGTGGAACTAGGCTTCATGTTTTAACAAAAAACACAGGAAGCCTACGTAACAATGGGACAGTGTACTTGACCACCCAGCAGAGCCTCCAGGTCAGCAGAAGAGGTGGGGCTAACCTCTCAGTGTAAACAAAAAAGACACAGGAAGCCTACCTAGCAACCTGAAGGAGTCCTTGGAAACCCAGTAGCACCTCCACAGGCTGACAAGCAGCCTCATCAAGCAGCTCCCTGAGATCAGAGCTAGATAAATTCATGAAAATGGGGGAAAAAAACAGTGCAAAAAATGATGAAACCGTCAAAGACCAAAATGCCTCTTCTACTTCAAGGGATCACAACTCCTCATCAACACAGAAACACAGCATGACCGAGAAAGAGTGTGATAAATTGACAGAAACAGGCTTCAGAAGGTGGGTAATAAAAAACTTTTCTGAGCTAAAGGAACACGTTCTAATCCAATACAAAGAAACTAAAAACCTTTAAAAAGGATTAGACAAAATGCTAACTAGAGTAACCAGCTTAGAGAAAAACATAAACAACTTGATGGAGTTGAAAAACACAGCACGAGAACTACGTGAAGCAAACACAAGTTTTAATAGCCAAATCAATCAAGCAGAAGAAAGGATATCAGAGATTGAAGATCAACTCAATGAAATAAAAAGAGAAGGCAAGACAAGAGAAAAAAGAGTGAAAAGAAATGAACAAATCCTCTAAGAAATAAAGGATTTTGTGAAAAGACCTAATCTACACTTGATTGGTGAACCTGAATATGATGGGGAAAATGAATCCAAGCCAAAAGACATGCTCCAGGATATTATCCAGGAGAACTTCCCCAGCCTAGCAAGGCAGTCCAACATTCAAATCCAAGAAATACAGAGAACTCCACAAAGATATTCCTCAAGAAGAGCAACCCCAAGGCACATAATTGTGAGATTCACCTGGGCTGAAATGAAGGAAAAAATGCTATGGGCAGCCAGAGAGAAAGGTCAGGTCACCCACAGAGGGAACCCAATCAGACTCACAGCAGATCTCTCAGCAGAAACCCTACAAGCCAGAAGAGAGTGGGGGCCAATAATCAACATCTTTAAAGAAAAGAACATTCAACCCAGAATCTCATATCCAGCCAAACTAAGCTTCATAAGTGAAGGAGAAATAAAATCCTTTACGGACAAGCAATTACTGAGAGATTTCATCACCACCAGATGATGAAGACCAAAATGCAGTGAAGAAACTGAGTCAACTAATGGGCAAGAAAACCAGCCAGTAACAAAATGGCAGGATCAGATTCACACATAACAATATTAACATTGAATGTAAATGGCCTAAATGCCCCAATCAAAAGACACAGACTGGCAAACTGGATAAAAAGTCAAGAACCATTGGTGTGCTATATTCAGGAAACTCATCTCACATACAAAGACACACATAGACTCAAAATAAAGAGATGGAAGAAGATTTACCAAGCAAATGGAGAACAAAAAAAAGCAGGGGTTGCAATCCTAGTCTCTGATAACATGGACTTCAAACCAACAAAGATCAAAAGAGACAAAGAAGGGCACTACATAATGGTAAAAGGATCAATGCAACAAGAAGAGCTAACTGTCCTAAATATACATGCATCCAACACAGGAGCACCCAGATGCATAAAACAAGTTCTTAATGACCTAAAAGGTGATATAGACTCCTACACAATAATAGTGGGAGACTTCAACACTCCACTGTCAATATTAGACAGATCAATGAGACAGAAAATTAACAAAAACATCCAGGACTTGAATGCAGAGCTGAACCAAGCGGACCTAATAGACATATGCAGAACACTCCTCCCCAAATCCACAGAATATACATTCTTCTCAGCACCAAATCACACCTACTCTAAAATTGAGCACATAATTAGAAGCAAATCACTCCTCAGCAAATGCAAAAGAATGGAAATCATAACAAACAGTCCCTCACACAGATTAGAACTCAGGATTAAGAAATTCAGGATTAGAACTCAGGATTAAGAAATTCACTCAAATCCACACAACTACTGGGAAACTGAACAACTTGCCTCTGAGTGTAAATTGGATAAACAATAAAATGAAGGCAGAAATAAAGATGTTCTTCAAAGCCAATCAGAATGAAGACACAACTTACAAGAATCTCTGGGACACCTTTAAAGCAGTGTGGAGAGGGAAATTTATAGCAATAAATGCCCGCATAAGAAACAAGGAAAGATCTAAAATTGACACCCTATCATCAAAATTGAAAGAGCTAGAGGAGCATGATCAAAAAAAACTCAAAAGCCAGCAGAAGACAAGAAATAACTAAGATCAGAGCTGAACTGAAGGATATAGAGACACAAAAAAACCCTTCAAAAAATCAATCAACCCAGGTGCTGGTTTTTTGAAAAGATCAACAAAATAGACAGACCACTAGCCAGACTAATAGAAAAGAAAAGAGAGAAGAATCAAATAGATGCAATAAAAAATGATAAAGGGGATATCACCACTGATTCCACAGAAATACAAACTACCATCAGAAATTGCTACAAACAACTCTATGCACACAAACCAGTAAATCTGTAAGAAATGGATAAATTTGTGGATACTTGCACTCTACCAAGACTAAACCAGAAAGAAGTTGAAACCTTGAATAGACCAATAACAAGGGCTGAAGTTGAGGCAGCAATTAATAGCCTACCAAATAAAAAAAGTCCAGGTCCAGATGGGTTTATAGCCAAATTCTACCAGACATACAAAGAAGAGCTGATACCACTCCTTCTGAAACTATTCCAAACAATACAAAAAGAGGGAATCCTCCCTAACACATTATATGAGACCAACATCATCCTGATACCAAAACCAGGTAGAGACTCAACTAAAAAAAAACTTCAAGCCAATATTCATGATGAACATAGATGCAAAAATCTTCAATAAAATACGGACAAACCAAATGCAACAGCACATCAAAAAGATTATTCATCACGATCAAATAGGCTTCATCCTGGGCAAGGTAGGTTCAACATATGCAAGTCCATAAATGTAATCCATCACATAAATAGAACTAAAGACAAAACTACATGATTATCTCAATAGATGCAGAGAAGGCCTTCAACAAAATTCAACAGACCTTCATGCTAAAAACTCTCCATAAACTAGATATCAACTGAACATATCATAAAATAATAAAAGCTATTCATAACAAACCCACAGCCAGTATCACTGAATGGGCAAAAGCTTGAAGCATTCCTTTTCAAATCAGGCACTAGACAAGGATGCCCTCTCTCACCACTCCTATTCAATATAGTACTGGAAGTTCTAGCCAGAGCAATCAGGCAAGAAAAAGAAATACAGGATATTCAATTAGGAAAGAATGAAGTCAAACTGTCTCTATTTGCAGATGACATGACTGTATATTTAGAATACCCCATCGTCTCAGCCCAAAATCTCCTGAAACTGGTAAGCAACTTCAGCAAAGTCTCAGGATACAAAATCAACGTGCAGAAATTACAAGCATTCTTATACACCAACAACAGACAAAGAGCCAAATCAAGAGTGAACTCCCATTCACAATTGTTACAAAGAGAATAAAATACCTAGGAATACAACTAATAAAGGATGTAAATGGTGTCTTCAAAGAGAACTACAAACCGTTACTCAACAAAATAAGAAAGGACACAAACAGATGGAAAAACATTCCATGTTTATGGTTAGGAAGAATCAATATTGTGAAAATGGCCATACTACCCAAAGTTATTTATAGATTCAACTCTATCGCCATCAAGCTACCAATGACCTTCTTCATAGAACTCGAAAAAACCACTTTAAACTTCATATGGAACCAAAAGAGAGCCCACAAAGCCAAGACAATCCTAAGCAAAAAGAACAAAGCCAGAGGTATCACACTGCCGGACTTCAAACTATACTCCAAGGCTACAGTAATCAAAACAGCATGGTACTGGTACCAAAACAGAGACATAGATCAACGGAACATAACAGAGTCCTTGAAAGCAACACCACACATCTACAACCAACTGAACTTTGACAAACCTGACAAAAACAAGCAATGGGGAAAGGACTCCATGTTTAATAAATGTTACTGGGAAAACTAGCTAGCAGTGTGCAGAAAGCAGAAACTGGACCCCTTCCTGTCATCTTACACTAAAATTAACTGCAGATGGTTTAAAGATTTAAACATAAAACCTAAGACCATAAAAACTCTAGAAGAAAACATGGAAAAAACCATCCAGGACATAGGCATAGGCAAGGACTTCATTACTAAAACACCAAAAGCATTGGCAACAAAAGCCAAGACAGACAAATGGGATCCAATTAAACTTCAGAGTTTCTGTACAGCAAAAGAAACAATCATTAGAGTGAACCAGCAACCAACAGAATGGGAAAAAATTTTTGCCGTCTACCCATCTGACAAAGGGCTAATATCTAAAATCTATAAAGAACAAAAACAGATATACAACAAACAAAAACCAAACCCATTCAAAAGTGAGTGAAGGATATAAACAGACACTTCTCAAAGGAAGACATATATGAAGCCAACAAACATATGAAAAATGCTCATCATCACTGGTCACTAGAGAAATGCAAATCAAAACCACATTGAGGTATCATCTCATGCCAGTTAGAATGGCAATGATTGAAAAATCTGGAGACAACAGATGCTGGAGAGGATGTGGAGAAATAGGAACACTCTTAAACTGTTGGTGGTAGTGCAAATTAGTGCACCCATTGTGGAAGACAGTGTGGCAATTCCTCAAGGATCTAGAAATAGAAATACCATTTGACCCATAATCCAATTACTGGGTATATACCCAAATAATTATAAATTGTTCTATTATAAAGACACATGCACACGTATGTTCATCGTGGCCCTGTGTACAATAGCGAAGACTTGGAACCAACCCAAATGCCCATCAGTGTTAGACTGGACAAAGAAAATGTGGCACATATACAACATGGAAAACTACACAGCCATAAAACAGGATGAGTTCATGTCCTCTGTAGGGACTTGGATGAATCTGGAAACCATCATTCTCAGCACACTGGCACAAAGACAGAAAACCAAACGCCGAATGTTCTCACTCATAGGCAGGTGTTGAACAATGAGAACACGTGGACTCAGGGAAAGGAGCATCACATACTGGGGGGCAATTGAGGGGGTTAGGGGAGGGACAGTGGGCGATAGGGAGGGTGGGGAGGGATAACATGGGAAGAAATACCAGATATAGATGAAAGGGGAATAGAGGCAGCAAACCACCTGGTTATGTATGCACCTATGCAACAACCCTGCATGACCTGCACATGTACCCTAGAATATAAAGTAAAATAAAAAATGAAAATTAAAAAAAAAAGATTTACTCATTGATACCTTAGTTCCTGGCAAGTGGTGAGTTCTCAGAAGCTATTTTTTTAGTAAACTGGTAAATAAATGAAATCATGATAATTAGATGGAATCCAAGCCTCATGGCAATTTTTAAAAAATTCTTCTACTAATGTACTATTTATCAAAATCAGTGACTTAAAAATATTTTCTTAAAAATTATATGATAGCCCATCTATGAGAAAAAGAAATAGTTTTGAGAAGAACACCTTTCAAACCATCATACTAAATTTTAGTAACAAATAAATCCTCATAATAGGTATCTTGAAATATATATAAAAAAAGAAACATGTAAATACTAGTTTTCATATTAAAACCTGTACATAATAATTGCCAATATAATAGTGTTTTGTTCTTTTTCTCCTATACATATGTTTATCTATCTTGTACCTCTATATACACATATATGTATACTTAAAATGATATCAATTTTATATCTATTCTGTAGAATTATTATTATTTTGTATAGCAGTATTCTGTGGAAGTGCTTCAGGGTAGTTAATTAAAATTTTATTTTAATATATTGTCTCTTTTTATTTTTTTAAATTTTATTATACTTTAAGTTCTGGGATACATGTGCAGATCGTACAGGATTGTTACATAGGTATACGCATGCCATAGGGGTTTGCTGCATCCATCCCCTCTGTCATCTACATTCAGTATTTCCATTAATGTTGTCCCTCCCCAATACCCCTACCCCTACTATCCCTCCCCTAGCTCCCATACCCCACAACAGACCCCAGTTTGTGGTATTCTGCTGCCTGTGTCCATGTGTTCTCATTGTTCAACACCCACTTATGAGTGAGAACATGTGGTGTTTAGTTTTCTGTTCTTGTGTCAGTTTGCTGAGAACGATGGTTTCCAGATTCATACATGTCCCTGCAAAGGACATGAACTCATCCTTTTTTATAGCTGCATGGTATTCCATAGTGTATATGTGCCACCTTTTCTTTATCCAGTCTATCATTGATGGGCATTTGGGTTGGTTCCAAGTCTTTGCTATTGTAAACAGAGCCACAATGAACAAACATATGCATGTGACTTTATAATAGAACACTTTATAATCCTTTGGGTATATACTCAGTAATGAGATTGCTGGCTCAAATGGTATTTCTGTTTCTAGATCCTTGAGGAATTGCCACACTGTCTTTCACAATGGTTGAACTAATTTATACTCCCACCAATAGTGGAAAAGCATTCGTATTTCTCCACATTCTCTCCAGCATCTGTTCTCTCCATAATTTTTAATGATCGCCATTCTAACTGGTGTGAGACGGTATTTCATTATAGTTTTGATTTACATTTCTCTAATGAACAGTGATGATGAGCTTTTTTTCATATGTTTGTTGGCTACATAAATGTCTTCTTTTGAAAAGTGTCTTTTCATATCCTTTGCCCACTTTTTGATGGGGTTTTTTTTTTCTTGTAAATTTGTTTAAGTTTTTTGTAGATTCTGGATATTAGCCCTTTGTCAGTTGGGTAGTTTGCAAAAAAATTTTCCCATTCTGTTGGTTGCCAGTTTAATGATAATTTATTTTGTTGTGCAGAAGCTCTTTAGTTTAATTAGATCTCATTTGTCTATTTTGGCTTTTGTTGCCATTGCTTTTTGGCGTTTTAGTCATGAAGTCCTTGCCCATGCCTATGTTCTAAATGGTTTTACCTAGGTTTTCTTCTAGGGTTTTTATGGTGTTAGGTCTTATGTTTAAATATTTAATCCATCTGGAGTCTATTTTTGTATATGATGTAATGAAGGGGTCCAGTTTCAGCTTTCTGCACAGAGCTATCAGTTTTCCCAACATCGTTTATTAGATTTCCCCATTGCTTGTTTGTGCCAGGTTTGTCAAAGATCAGCTGGTTGTCAATGTCTGGAGTTACTTCAGAGGTCTCTGTTCTGTTTGATTGGTCTATATCTCTGTTTTGGTATCAGTACCATCCTGTTTTGATTACTGTAGCCTTGTAGTATGGTTTGAAGTCAGGTAACGTGATGCCTCCAGGTTTGTTCCTTTTGCTTAGGATTATCTTGGCTGTGTGGTCTCTCCTTTGGTTCCATATGAAGTTTGAGGTGGTTTTTTCTAGTTCTGTAAAGGTCAGTGTTAGCTTGATGGGGATAGCATTGAATCTATAAATTACTTTGGGCAGTATGACCATTTTCATGATCTTGATTCTTCCTAACCATGAGCATGGAATGTTTTTCCATATGTGTCCTCTCTTATTTCCTTGAGCAGTGGTTTGTAGTTCTTCTTGAAGAGGACCTTCACATCCCTTGGTACTTGTATTCCTAGGTATTTTATTCTCTTTGTAGCAGTTGTGAATGGGAGTTCACTCATGATTTGGCTCTCTGTTTGTCTGTTATTGGTGTATAGGAATTCTTGTGATTCGTGCACATTGATTTTGTATACTAAGACTTTGTTGAAGTAGTTTATCAGCTAAGGGAGATTTTGAGCTGAGACAATGGGGTCTTCTAAATATACAATCATATTGTCTGCAAATAGAGACTTTTTGACTTCCTCTTTTCCTAATTGAATACCCTTTATTTCTTTTTCTTGCCTGATGGCTGTGGCCAGAACTTCTAATACTATGTTGAATAGAGGTGGTGAGAGATGGCACCCTTGTCTTGTGCCAGTTTTCAAAGGGATTGCTTCCAGTTTTTGCCCATATAGTATGATATTGGCTGTGGGTTTGTCATAAACATCTTTTATTATTTTGAGATAGGTTCTATCAATACCTAGTTTACTGAGCGTTTATAGCATGAAGGGCTGTTGAATTTTGTCGAAGGCCTTCTCTGCATCTATTGAGGCGATCATGGTTTTCTTTGGTTCTGTTTATGTGATGGATTACATTTATAGTTTTGCATGTGTTAAACCAGCCTTGCGTCCCAGGAATGAAGCCAACTTGATCATGATGTGTAAGCTTTTTGATGTGCTGTTTGATTCAGTCTGCCAGTATTTTATTATGGATTTTCGTATCAGTGTTCATAATGTATATTGGCCTGAAATTTTCTCTTTTAGTTGTGTCTCTGCCATGTTTTGGAATCGGGATGATATTGGTCTCATAAAATGAATTAAAGAGGATTCCCTCCTTTTGTATTGTTTGGAATAATTTCAGAAGGAATGGTACCAGCTCCTCTTTCTACCTGTGGTAGAATTAGGCTGTGAACCTGTCTAGTCCTGGACTTTTTTGAATTTATCCATTTCTTCTAGATTTACTGGTTTATTTGCATAGAGGTGTTCGTAGTAATCTCTGATGGTAGTTTATATTTCTATTAGTCTGGCTAGCAATATATCTATTTTGTTGACCTTTTCAAAAAATCAGCTCCTGGATTTATTTATTTTTTTAAGGGATTTTTGTGTCTCTATGTCCTTTAGTTGCTTTTTTTTTAAGTGTTTTTTTATATTTCTATCTCCTTTAGTTCTGCTCTCATTTTAGTTATTTCCTGTCTTCTGCTAGCTATTGAATTTGTTTGACTTTGCTCCTCTAGTTTTTTGTTTTGTTTTGTTTTGTTTTTGTGGCTTTAGGGTGTCAATTTTAGGTCTTTCCTCACTTCTCAATAGGGCATTTAGTGCTATAAATTTCCCTCTAAACACTGCTTTAAATGTGTCCCAGATTCTGGTATGTTGTGTCTTCGTTCTCATTGGTTTTGAAGAACATCTTTATTTCTGCCTTAATTTCATTATTTATCCAGTAGTCATTCAGGAGCAGGTTGTTTAGTTTCCATGTGGTTGTGCTTATTATGTTAATACTAATAAGTTGTTGATTATAAAACCACACAATTATTGTAATGAGGGATTTTGATGAACTCAGGAGTAATTAATAAATACTATTTTCAAAAGTATTAGCTTCTAGATCAAAATCATTTTTGTTTTATATTAATTTTATTATTTTAGGAATTTATAATTACCCAGAATTTTGAGTGAAAAATGTTTTTAGTAAAATAGGTTACTTTGTAAGCACTACATACAACTGAATTATACTCGTTCAAAACTTTAAATTAAGAGTAGTAGGAATTGTGATTGCAAGTGGAAATGCTATGATTTACTTATAAATAGTAAGGTTGGAAAAATAATAAAAATTAACATCTTTATTTTATTTTATTTTATTACTTTGTTTCTTTTTTGAGACAGTGTCTCACTTTGTTGCCCCGGCTGGAGTACATTGGAAATCATGACAAACTGCTGCCTCTAACTCCGGGATTTAAGTGACCCTTCCACATTGTCCTCCCAAGTAACTGGGAGTACAGGTGCATGCCACCATGCCCAGCTAATTTTCTAGGAAGATTTTTTTGTAGAGGTGAGATCTGATTCTGTTGACCAGGCTGGTTTCCAACTCTTGGCTTCAAGCAATCCTTCTGTCTTGACCTCCCAAAATGCTGGAATTATAGACAGATTCACTATGCCCAATCAAACTTTACATCTTATACTGGAACTTTCTAAAATATGATATAATCATATGAAATAGTTTACATTTCTCACTGCAAAACTTAATATTTTATCCTAAAGAGATCATGTTCCTTGTTCAAAATTTAACCTGATATGTGAGGGCATTGTATGGTTACTATAATATTGACTTTTTTTTTAACTTCTTTTTTTTTGAGATGGAGTCTAACTCTGTTGCCCAGGTTGGAGTAGCAAAATCTCAGCTCACTGCAACTTCCGCCTCTCAGGCTCCAGCAATTCTCTTGCCTCAGCCTCCTGAGTAGCTGGGATTTGTCACCATGTCCCACTTATTTTTGTATTTGTAGTAGAGACAGGGTTTCACCATGTTGGCCAGGCTGGCCTTGAACCCCTGACGTCAAGTGATCCCCCACTTCCACCTCCCAAAATGCTGGGATTACAGGCATGAGCCACTGTGCCTGGCTAATGCCACTTTAAATATTATGTTTCTATGCAGACTTTCAGTGGAAAATGTTCTGTTCCAATAAAAGTTGAAAACCACCATCAAATAAAATAAAATTCTTAAAATTTCATATCACATAAACTCTGTAAAATATTTTGATGATTATATGCTATTCCATTGAATTAAATTACTATCGTGTATATAATCATTTTTTACTATTACATACATAGTTTTTCCTCTATTTTGGCCATTACAAAGAATGATCAAACAGAAAAGTATTTTCAAATTTTGTAAGACATTTTATTGAAATTCTTTCCAGTGAGACTGTTTTTATGATAACCTCTAATGCATATAATCTCTGACACATAAAACTTTATGTCACAATATTACCTTTAGCATGATCTGAATAATTGTTGTACTGAAAATGTAAACATTATATATATTGTTTTTATTTGGATTTTTAAAAATTATTATGGATGTTACTTTCACTTCCTCTTCTGTAACTTGTTGATTCAGGCTCTTGAACAATGCTTAAAAGTTTCTTCTTAATTTACACATGCCTGTGTGCAGACAGAGCCTCATGTTTTATACTCTCTTTAGTTATTTGGGATATAATGATGAATGAGACATGGGTTATCCCTATGTACCACCACAGTGTGTTATTTTTCATTTTTCAGGCAAACATTTTTACTTAGTTTATTTGAATATAATTTTACCTGCAATGTATTAGAAGATATAACAAATCTTGTTTCAAATATGTTAAACCACTCATTTGAATTTTTTCCACTGTTTTCATGCTTAACTGGATATCCACATGCAAAAGACTGAAACTGAAACTTTATCTTATACCACACACAAAAGCAACTCAATATTACTTAAATGTTAGACTTAAATCTGTAAAACTCCTAGAAGAAAACAAAGGCAAAAAGTTTCATGGAATTGGTTTTGGCAATTATTTCATGGATGTGAAACCGAAAACACAGAAAACGGAAGCAAAAATAGACAAATTGGGACTGTATTGAACTGAAAAGCTACTGCACGGCAAAAGAAACAATCAGTAGATGCTGGCTGCAGTGGCTCATGTCTGTAATCCCAGCACTTTGGGAGGCTGAGGTGGGTGGATCACCTGAGGTCATGAGTTCAAGACCAGCCTGGCTAACATGGCAAAGCCCCATCTCTACTAAAAATATAAAAATTAGCCTGGTATGGTGGCATTCACCTGTAATTCCAGTTACTCAGGAGGCTGAGGTAGGAGAATCACTTGAACCCAGGAGGTGGAGGTTGCAGTGAGCCAAGATCACATCACTGCACTCCAGCCTGGGCTACAGAGTGAGATTCTGTCTTAAAAAAAAAAAATCAATAGAATGAAAGTCAACCTATAAAATGAAAGACATATATCATATGAAGGATATGCAAATATTTGCAAAACATATATCATATGAAGGATTAGTATCCAAAATATATAAGGAACTCCTACAATTCAATGACAAAAAAACTATTAATTCAATTAAAATATGAGCTAAAAAGTTGAATAAACATTTCTCCAAAGAAGACATACAAATGGCCAACAGGTACATGAAAAGATCCTCAACACCGCTAATCATCATGGAAATGCAAATCAAAAACACAATGAAATAACATCATCTTTCACCTGTTAAGATTGCTATTATTAAAAAGCAAAAGATAACAAGTACTGGTAATGACGTGGAAAAATTTGAATCATTTTACATTGGTGGTGGAAATGCAAAATGGTAAAGCCACTATGAAGGACACTATGGAGCTTTCTCTAACAATTAAAAATGGAGCTACCATAGGATCCAGCAATCCCATTTCTGGGTATTTTTCCAAAATAATTGAAATCAGGATCTTGAAGTGATATTAGCTCTGCCATATTCATTGCAGCACTATTCACAATAGCATAGGTGTGGAAACAATATGAACGTGCATCCACAGAAGAATGGATTTTAAAATGTGGTATCAAAGAATGGAATACAATTCAGCATTAAAAAAGAATAAAATCCTAAAATATGGGACAACATGGGTGAATTTTGAGGAAATTTTGCTAAACGAAATAAGCTAGTCACAGAAGGACAAATACTACATGATTCCACTTATATGAGGAATCTAAAATAGTCAAGCTTATAAAAGCAAAGAATAGGATGGTGGTTGCCAGGGGCTGGAAACAGAGAACTGGAAAGTTTCCCAGCAATGAGTATAAAATCTTAGTTATGCAAGAAATAGGATCTAGAGTTCTGCTGTACTCTAATACATTGTGCTATAGATAACAATAATGCACTGTAGTCTTAAAAATCTGTTAACAGAATAGATGCCATGTTAAGTGTTCTTACCACAATAAAATAATTAAATAAATAAATATAAAATTAAAAACAAAGAAAGCACTCTCATTACAAGATGGGGTAATTTAAATTTATCTATTTTCAAAAGGTTTCCATTTTTATACCAAACCTTCTTAAAAAATCATTTGAATATATTTAGTAAATGAAAACTATATGGTTAACTTTTGAAAATTATCCATATATGGGACAGTTATGACTGATTTTTCCCTTTATACTTTTCTTTGTATTGCCATTTATTTGCTTTAGCACACTAAAAAAAAATACAGAAATGAAATTCCAACTCTCTCCAAAGTATGGTATATATGCTTTCAAAATTTTTTCATGAATATACACTATACTATTTCTAACATTCTGCAACTAACTTTTTTAAAGTAAGCAAACAGACAAAAACTCCATCAAATTGTAAACATTTTTATGTCAGTTAATACACATACATCATTCTTTTCTGCAAGAACACTGCATTTCAATACTTAAATAAAATGAAATTTACTTAGTTAATACTTTTTAATGTGAAAAGTATTTACTTTTTTTTCCTTTAAATCTGTTCTGTCTAGTAGTCTATAGCCCCATGGGATTTTTTTTAATTTAAATTTATGTTAATTAAAATTAAATTAAAAATATAACTCCTCAATTATACTAGTTACATTTTTAAGTTCCCCACTAACTATATGTAGATAGTGGCTACCATATTAGGAGTCCAGTTTATAAAGCAGTCCGTCTTCCACAGAAAGTTCTATTGGATCTCATGGGGAACAGTGTGGTATCTAACTAGCTCAAAGTCACAAGTGTAGGTTTTTTAGGTAATAAACTTGATGAAATTGAGCTTAGAGTTTCCCCAGGGTTGCACTGTAAAGGGTGGCTTTTGCCTGTAATTTTTATCCTCTGTTCTCCTCTGCTCTGTCCTGTAGATCTGACTTCATCTTCTTTTTAACATTTAGAATTTTTAAAACATTTTACTTCCTTGATTAATCAACGTTATTTTCTAACACTTATGAAAATAAATATCAAAGTTATTACACATGCAAAATATATATGTTAAAATGTTTTCTATAAGATAATTTTAATAAATAAGTTGGTGCTGAATTTTTTTTCTTTCAAAACACTATGGTGCCCCCAAATTGTGAGTTTTCAATAGGCCTCTGCCCTTCTATGTCCAACAATTAACATAGTTGATTATTTAGGAGAAAACTAAAAGCATGAGATTCTAATACTTTTTTGTTTTCGTAGAATCCAACCTATTCCCTATATGTAAGTGATTTTGGGATTACAGTATATTTCTGAGTTCTCTAAAACTATGTCTTGATTAAGTATATACGGTTTATCTCTATTCCAAAGCTGAGAATGAGGTATCTTCAGCACTTATAAAGGTTCAAAATACAAACTAAGGGAGAAAACGGAACCAGCCCTGGCCATATATAAAATGATAACGTGGCACAGAGAGCCAGCCTACCACTCCTATCATATGGGCAGGAAACAGAGAAATGGCCAGGTGTCTGATCCTTTCACCCACAGCAAAGGCATAACCAGTTACCTGCTGTCTCATCCTTTGGATTAATACTCTGTTCTTTGGGAGCTGTTAACAAGATAATGAGGGAAGAAGGATAGAGGAATTTCGAACTTTGAATAGAGTAGAGATTGTTCAAGTACAGTCTTGAGGATCATAAGGATTCTTCATAGGGTCAAGGAAATCCTATGTTTTTCTAACTGCATATCTATGTACAGCCAGATATTTTCATGTACTTTAATTTCCCCTATTAAAAGACACATAGAGTAAAACAATGAAAGCCTTTTTTCACAATGCAGATGAAGATATGAGAACACAGATGCCTTCAGTTAGACAAGCCACTAAAGAGATTTCTAGAAATAGATCAATGCTACTCCCCTCACTAAACATTTTTTGCTTTAAACAATATTATTTTTCATAAAAATAAAGTTTGTCAGTATCTAGAGGGTATAACATTGCAAATTTTAAATGAAATAATGGCCTTAAAAATCAGTTTTAGTTTCTGATATGGTAAACATTGTTAGATATAACCTATCTACATTAAAAAGAAAAAGCTATTTGAGGTCTTAAATAATCTATAGATGTAAAGGAGTCCTGACAGAAAAATGTTTAAAAACCTTTGGGAAAAATATATCCTAACGACCAAGTAGTTACAATTTTAAAAATATAATTAGCAATTCTTTTTTAAAAAAATTTAAAAGGATAAAAACCATGATCTCATTTTATCATGCAGGCTGGAGTGTCGTGGCAGGGTAATAGCTTACTGCAGCCTCAAACCGCTGAACTCAAGTGATCCTCTCACCTCAGCCTCCCCAGTAGGTAGGGCTAAGGGCTTAGGTCACCATACCTGACTCATTTATTTTTATTTTTATTTTTTGGTAAAAACAGAGTCTTGCTATGCTGCCCAGGCTGTACAATTGTCAATTCTTAACATTCACTAGACTGATTAAATGTGATCTGTTTCAGGTGCTAAATTGTACAGTTTTCAGTCTTATGACACCTGCACACAGTCCCCATGGTTTAGAAGGATGGCATCATCCCCACTGTACAGATAGAGAAGAGAGAAAATTTACTACAAGCGTAAGCAAACCCCTAAGGCCATTAACTTTTATGATGCTGCGTTAAAATCAATAACTAGAACTGACTCCAACTCATACTAATTTCTTGTTAAAAAGGTAAATGAATTGAGTAATTAAAAGAAGAACTAAGGATAAAACAAAAATCAAAGAAACTGTTCCAACATCAATGGGAAGCTCCACAGACTGAAACATGGTTAGGGCAAGACTGGTGGCCCTAAGGGGAATGACATATGCCTGTTTAGTTAGAATGAGTCTTTATTTTTTGTTTTGGTTGCTTTCCCTCTTTTCTCTAATAGAAGACACTGGATTTATGTGTTTTCATAGGAATGCATGTCTGTGTTTCCTATGAGCTATAATTTTTGCCCACGGTGCTAGCAAAGAGATTGGCTATGAAGACAGAGTTTGCCTTCCTTCACTGTGGCCTCTCTCTGGGCAGTTGGACACCAGATAATTCTGTCTCCCCAGCTACTGCATCCCTCTTTATGAATCACAAACACACAGGTACCCAAACCCTCCAGTCCGGTCACACTTTGCTCTTCTGCTTTCAAAAAGACCTTTACATGATTTCAGATACAGAAGGTACTTCCAGCATCGTAGGCCTTGGCTTTTAGGCAGCACAGAGCTCTTCTCCTTGGGGAAAGATTCTGTACCCAATTACAGTTAACTGGCTTAAGAGAGGAAATATGTGTTTATCTTACTGTCTCAGCTGTAAGGAGAAAAGTTTGGAAATGGCACGAGAAACATCTTTCATGCACATTCTACCTCCTAGGCACTGCATCTGATCTCTTGGTGAATCCTGTCACTCAGGTTGATGACTGAGGAATATCCAAAATGGCAACTTTTCATGAGGGTTAGTTGTTCAGCTTTTATAGAGCATATAATGATTCTTAGACTCTGGTAATATACCTTCATTCCGGGAGAGAGGAGGGAGAGGGGTATGTGCTTCAAAGCTGTACAGCAAGACAACAATCTAAATCTGTTTTGTTAATAATTAAAATGATAAAAAAAAATCTGTTATAGAATTGGCAGACAAATCCACGATTTTGATTCTGTCAATTTCACTATTACTGTTTAAAGCTAGAGTTGAAAATGACTCAGTATTAACCATCTGTGTTGTTGAGTGTGTGGGAGCTCAGTCTCTAAGACAGGCAGCCCAGGGTTTAAATCCCAGCTTCTGTCCCTATAGTGTTTGTCCTTCCTTTCCTCATCTGTAAAACAATTGTAATGATAATGGCTAATGGATACTTTATGTTTTGTGCTTTTTAGTGGGATAATTTATGAAAATGAACTTGGAAGATTACTTTTTCCCCTCTAGCGCTCAGATGTAAGCAAAAAGTACATTTGGAAACTACAGTGATGTGTGTTGAAAGGAGGTCATGGTAACTTACATTCAGGAAGCAAAATATGTTTGGCTTTGAGGTAGCTTAGGATAGGTTGGAATGTGCAGTAAGGTCCTAGCTAAATAAGAAGACAACTAAAGGAATTAATTTATCTTCAGAGGGAGCTAGCTAGGGATCTAAACTCTGAAAAGAACACTGTCCTACAAACAGAATTATTATTAGTAGTATTACTGTTCTATTCATATTTAATCTAAAATGCAGGTCTTAGAAGAAATTTCCCTGCTGGGCCTTTCAACAGGTTCCTGTCTCCCAGATGGAAATCCAAGGTGCTTAACACTTAATAAGACCTTAGGTCCTCCATGAGCAGGCCATCCTCATCTCTTCAAATAGATGTCCCATCACTGCCTCCATCACACTTTATGCCCAGCAACCCAGAAACACTTGATGTTTCCCTTTTCCGTGTGCCTCCTTCATGACTGTTCATTCTGCACCCCGCACCACCACCTCCCCTCTAGCATGCCAGTCACCATAGCTCCTGTCTCCCTCACACTTATTTTCAAGACCCCTTTCAGACAACCCCTTTCCAGGAATCTTCCCTGTATCGTAGCGCTAGACTGGATTTAGTGCCTCTTCTCTCTCTTCCTAAAGCACTCCCTTGTTCATTTCTTGCACTGTTTAACAATCACCAGCTTGTTGCCTGTTTCTCTCAGTAGAACATGAATGCCCTAAGGTGAGGGATCAGGTCTCTTCCCTTTTTCAGTTCAATAGCCCTTCTGGGAATCCCGGCATTTTAGGTAGGTGAGTAGGTGCTCACTGGCATTTTCCCATACAGGAACAGCAGTTTCTAAGACAGCCTTGAAGAGGTATACCAGCTTTCTCTAGATGCCATTCCAGATGCAAAGCAAGAGCAAGGCTTGGATAAGATACCCTACACCTCATGGCAGTCAGGCTAAGAAGTAAAGATGCCTGCTGTCAAGGCATTTTACCTGAAATTAGCTTAGAAGGAAGTAGGAATTAAATAACAAGACAAGTCAAATGGAGTGTACAAAGTACGTACAGCTTCAGGATGTATTGTGATTTCTTTGCTATAAATGAGAATACAGATTTGATAGATAAGCCTACATATTTCAGTCCCATTTCTTCCACTGAGTTGCAGAGTCTCTCAATGGCTCCTGTGTTTCCAAAATTCATCATTTTGAAAGGGAAGATATAGTATTTGCCCTGCAGAGTTTTTGTGAGGTTAAACTAAGTTGCGCTAGTAAAGGGCATAATAGATATTCAATAATTCGTATTTTGTTATCCATTGATAGCTGATCAGCAAAAGAAATATACTATCTTGAGAGGATAGTCCCCATCTCCTTTTTTCCCAGTTACTTACCTACTTCCAATATCAAATATCTCCTTATACTCTTTACCTTAAGAAACTTTTTAAAACACTTGCAACTTCATTTTTATAATTAATATCATTTAAGGGTCTACTTTTTTAATTAAATGAGCTTATATTCAGTGTAAGTGCATTTGCCAAGTGTTCACATTAAATTTATTTATCTCTCACAAGTGTAAAAATGTATATTAAAACTCTACTTGCATTTTTATAGGTAGTTTGAGCAATATTGAAACCTGAGTTTGAAAAGATCCAGATGGTTTGAGTTTTATTGAAACCTGAGTTTGAAACAGCCCAGACGCTTAAGGAAACATTTTAGATAAGCATTGAACCCATTTTGGAAAGTGTTAGTATGCTACCTACATAGAACCTTCCCTGGAGTTCCATAACACCTCATCACAGATTTGTCTTTACCCAAGCCTTGAGCTCATCTTCTCTGATAGTGTACCAAATAGATAACTCAGTCTTGAGGCATGCACTCCATGAAAATGCCTTTTTCTGACCTCTAGACTTTTAATGGCTGACATGTTTTTCTGGCAATGTCAGTGAAGGCATATTTGTTGCAATCTTACTCTATAAAAGACATTAGGCTAAGTTTGAAGGAGCTCGACAGTGTCCTGTTTCCTGGTCCCTTGCACATCAGCCTGCGCTCTGGTCAAAGCTCATGGTTCCAACCATTAGTACTACCACCATCACTGTGACTACAGCACATATTTAATATTTTAACTACCCCTTATGCCAGATATCCCCACTTTGCATTTTAGTTGCCTGGTTTCTCTAAGTTTCAGTTTCCGTACCAGAAAAATCAATACAATAATAATATCTACCAATTAGAGTTATTTTGAGGATCAAATGAAGTAATGTAAGGCAAGTTCTTAGTGAGTGACAGAAATAAAGACTAGAGCACAGGCTGGCATATAAGGGACCAGGAGGTGGGAGACGTTGGAGCTTCTTCAAACTTAGCCTAATGCCTTGCATAGACTAAAGAATGCAACAAATATGCATTCACTGACATTGTCAGGATAATGTGCAAGGCCATTAAAAGTTTGGAGGCCAGATACAGGCATTTTTTTTATTTTACTTTAGGTTCTGGGGTACATGTGCAGATCATGCAGGATTGTTGCATCGGTACATACGTGGCAAGGTGGTTTGCTGCCTTCATCCCCCCGCCACCTACATTTGACATTTCTCTCTATGTTATCCCTCCCTAGCCTCCCCACCCACCCACCACTGTCCCTCTCTTGGCCTCCCTTACCAACAGACCCGAGTGTGTGGTGCTCCCCTCCCTGTGTCCCCGTGTTCTCATTGTTCAACACCCACCTATGAGTGAGAACAGGTGGTGTTTGATTTTCTGTTCTTGTGTCAGTTTGCTGAGAATGATGGTTTCCAGATTTATCCATGTCCTGACAAAGGACAAGAACTCATCATTTTTTATGTCTGCATAGTATTCCATGGTGTGTTTGTGCCACATTTTCCTTGTCCAGTCTATCATTGATGGGCATTTGGGTTGGTTCCAGGTCTTTGCTATTGTAAACAGTGCTGCAGTGAACATATGTGTGCATGTGTCTTTATAATAGAACAGTTTATAATCCTTTGGGTATATACCCTGTAATGGGATTGCTGGGTCAAATCAGCATTTTTATGGAGTACATGCCTCACGGCTAACTTATCTATTCAGAACACTATCAGAGGATAGGCTTGGGTAAAGACAAGGCCTGGGTAAAGACAAACCTGTGATGAAGAGTCCTTTCTGTCTGATGTAAAGGTATATTCTCTCTCCTCTGACTCCCTTGTAGGTTCAGCTCCAAGATTATGAATCTGCTGTTGCTAGAGTCTATCCAGTCTTATTCTTTGCCCTTTCCCTAAATGAATTAAACTAAAAATGTGATTTTTTTGATGATTTTTTTTTTCTGTCTCTCAGTAAGAGCTTGGTCATGAACTGAAGAGAGGACTATCCAGATTCCTCTCCAGTCCCAGAAGCTGCAAATGCGCCAGCAGGGTTCTGGGCTGATCAAAGAACCGTAATGGAAATGCAGTGACCTGCAGCTTTCCCTGTGCTGCTTCAGTCCTGGTTAAGTCTCATTCTCTTGCCCAATTATACAGACCTTTAACCCTCTGTCATCTGATCTCAATTTCCTGAGAGTTGTTTTACCCAAACTTTGGAAGCCTACAAGATTTTCAGCCCAGATAACATACATATCCCCCTCCTAAAACAACAGTGAAATTTTGGGTGGATTTTACGGTAATCCATAGGGGATGATTCTAAAATCCTCAGGTTCTCCAAGGTTTCTGGCAAACAAACAAACATACAAAAAAAAAAAATACTTCACTTAGCAAGCATAGAAAATGCCTGTTTTATTCATCAAATAGAAAACTCAGAGCCAACCGTGCAAAAAGAAAATTTGGCTTTGAAAATGTGAATTCCTTTCTAAAACCTGCTTTAATTAGAACAAGAGAGAAAAGAAAGAAAGAAAAGGACAGAAAGCTATTTATAGGAAAAGTTGCTTCTGTAAAGGGTTACTGGCTTTTATACAAAACTTCTTTGTGTCACTGCTTTCTCCCTAGTGTGAGAATGAATCTAAAAATAGGAGTTCTAGCTTTTATTAACTGGACAAATACCATGTGTCCTTCTGGGGTGGGATTTGTTTCGATTACTGATTCTAAGGGCAGGCTTATGTGTCTTTGCCCACCCCAGGGAGGTGAAATGACTCAGTGCTCCCAATTACCTGCCTAATCTCAGAAGTAGATTGTTAGTTTTTTTTTCTCTTTTCACAGAATTGCCTTCTATCTAAAATATCACACATGCATGTGCGTGTGCACTCACACACACACACACACACAAAGATTTTATCCCTAAAAAAATAAAAGCCAGTCCATTGCATTTTAAAACAAACCTGTCTTATCGTCCTGAATACATTGCAAAGTCAATAGCAAAGGAAGATTGATTCTCTAAGGTGACCTGTCTAACGTTCAACATAGACTGAGAAGCTGAAGCCCACCCACATGGTATCTTTTCCCAGTGGACACTCCTATCCCAGGAAGCCTGTGTGAGGCTGGGAGTGAACTCAGACTAAAACATTAAATAACAAATTCAAATTAAATAAAAATTAAATTTTAAATTAAAAAGTTAAATATGCGGTGTGCCTAGTACAGTGGCTCATGCCTGTAATCCCAGCACTTTGGGAGGCTGAGGTGGAAGAATCCCTTAAGACCAGGAGTTTGAGATCAGCCTGGGTAACAAAGCAAGACCTCCATCTCTAAAAGTAAAAATTAGCCAGGCATGATGGTATGTGCCTTCAGTCCCAGCTACTTGGGATGCTGAGGTGAGAGGATTGCTTGAGCACAGGAGGTCAAGGCTACAGTAAGCCATGATCATGCTGCTACATAGAGACCCTATCTCAATGAGAAAAATAAATTAAATATGTGGAAGCACATCTCCCCATTCACATTCACACCAAAAGCCTGCATGGCCCACAAGCAGGTACATGTCTGTTCACTCAGTACTTGTGCTTCCCTTCAAGAGCAGAGATGATGGTGTATTTGAATTTGTGTGCTCACCTTGCCTAGTGTATATTACTGGCTCAATAAATGCTTTGTGGATTGAGTTGGCTCTATCAAAAATGTAAAAACTGACTTTGGAGAAAAAAACAAAAGCCTTAGTCTATTTCAATTCAGCCAATTACATGGACGCACTTAAGTAAGGCCTCAGCATGACTACAGAAAGAATCAGCAACTAAAAACAGAATCTATTCTAGCATTGCAGAAGGCTATCTTTAGTCTTTTCTTTCTTTTCTTATTTTAGGAAAGAATAAGCCATAATGGGAATTTTAAATCATCTGCTGGACTGTAAAATGTAAGGGAAGGGAACATATCCCCGGTGATTTGGAATAATTTAGCACATTAATATGGTCTTACAAATTAACCCAAGCCTTGTCAATTACAGTCTCATCCCTTCCTTCTTGTGTTCTTAGATAAGATATTAATAAGTATTTATTATTTGCAAGCCACTTTGCTAGATTCAGACAATTCAGAGATAAGTGAGGCAAAAACATCATTCTTAATGAGAGTAATGCTGACATATAACTCAACAAAAAAAATGCTAAGTGAGATAAAATATGTATACAGAGGAGACTTTGCTCATTCTGGAGGCCAAGGAGATAACGCCTCAGTGTTAAACGATAAGTGAACAGGGAAAATGGCAAGAAATGGTTGGGATTACTGTGTGTATGTGGACAAGAGAATATGGTGTTATAATGGGACATGGAATTAGAAATTTAGGAGAAAAATCAATGGAGAATAATGTATTCTCTGTCTAACAAGAAGAATTCTGCAGACTATCCTAAGCCCATCAGGTCAGTGCCCCAACAACGTTTTCTGGGCTCCAGACCACTGTTCACTGAACAATCCATTTGATATTGGCTGCAGTCATTTTGCAAAGTCACATTTCATGAACTCAGATTTTAAAAGGCTGGAAGAAAATTTAGAAATAGTCATTTTGCATAGGTCTCTTGATAATGGGTTCCATCATGCTATTACCACCCAGATCACCCTGCTATCAAGGTGACATCGCCTTTAACACTGGTACCATGTGGAGCATCAGCTCATCTGTGGATCCGAAAGCCATTACTTAGGAAATGTACTTGCATCAAAAATGTACAAGGTTGGCTGAAGGCTAGGCTGTGGACAATCCCAAACAGAAGAGTATTGTTTTATAGTACTATAATTATGTACTGCAAGGGTTTGTTAACATCCCCACATATACATGCTTCAGGAAGGCCAATATTTTTAGTTGAATAAAATAGAAGATTAATATTTGATCTGTAAAAATATAAGAATGATAATAGAGAAAGTGAAGTTCGACTTCTATTTGTGTCCTCTAAAACCCATGCCCTTTTCACCAGGCTAACTTTCTTAAAAGTGTGTTTACATTTGGGTAAAATAGCCTATCTATTTCCAATAATGTATGCATAAATTTGAGCAACCGAAATTATTTTCAAAGTGTGTAAAAGGAGTGTCTACACGTGGCCTGCTTATCTTTCCACAGAAGTCTTGCTAAAACTCACATATTCCTCCATTTATTACGTAGGACTTCCCTGGAGATATGCATTAGGTACAATGCATAGATATTTGTAGTCCTCAGCAGTGAAGAGGACCCAGCCTTTGAGAGGTCCGCAGCATAATGGGAGAAATAGTAATGTGAACAAATAAGACTTCACTTAAGACCACAATAAAATAGGCTAAGTGCTATCCTTTGTAAATGTACATGAAATTATGTTAGGCAGAACAGAAAATTATGCCTGAAAGCTTAAGAGAAAGTTTAGTAGCAGGAGGAGTGACATAAGCAGGCTTTGCAGGTGTATAGAACCTTGCTAAGAGAGAGCTGAGATGGTTTTTCTGGCCAGATAAAACAGAAAAGACAAGCAAGTGAGAGCAGCATTAATGCTAGTCAAAGATTTTGAAGGACTTTCATGCTAAAATATTGGTGGAAACAAAGTTGATATTTTTATGTATAAAGAACTTACTCCCATTTCACAGATCTCCACAGAACTTACCATTTATCACACACAAATATAGTGATGGATATACCTGTGCGTTTCTCTCACATTGTGAGCTCCTATAATGCAGGAGCTCTACCACATCTCACTGCCACTAGCATCTTGTTCAGTTTCTAAGCTGTGTCGAGTGCTCAACAAATATCATTGACTGAAAGAATCAATTTATCAATAAATAATAGACTTGGTTCACAGACCATTGCTCACATAGCTCTCTCCCTCACTGGACTGAAGACTTCTTGAGAGGAAAAACAATTCTTGTATTGGTTAGGTGATTTTTTAAGTCAGTAACATGCATATATTCAAATACACAGGGATTTTTCAAAGAATTTGAACGACAAATCCTAAATTTAAAAAATTGAAGT
>PVKP010023297.1:0-36454 GCA_004027715.1 Plecturocebus donacophilus | reverse complement strand
TCTATCATGGATGGGCATTTGGGTTGGTTCCAGGTCTTTGCTATTGTAAACAGTGCTGCAATGAACATTCGTGTGCATGTGTCCTTATAGTAGAATGATTTACAATCCTTTGGATATATACCCAGTAATGGGATTGCTGGGTCAAATGGAATTTCTATTTCTAGGTCCTTGAGAAATAGCCACACTGTCTTCCACAGTGGTTGAACTAATTTACACTCCCACCAACAGTGTAAAAGTGTTCCTATTTCTCCACATCCTCTCCAGCATCCGTTGTCTCCAGATTTTTTAATGATCGCCATTCTAACTGCCATGAGATGGTATCTTAATGTAGCTTTGATTTGCATTTCTCTAATGACCAGTGATGATGAGCATTTATTCATATGTTTGTTGGCCTCACATATGTCTTCTTTTGTAAAGTGTCTGTTCATATCCTTCGCCCACTTTTGAATGGGCATGTTTGTGTTTTTCTTGTAAATCTGTATTAGTTTTTTGTAGATTCTGGATATTAGCCCTCTGTCAGATAGGTGGATCGCAAAAATTTTTTTCCATTCTGTTGGTTGCCAATTCACTCTAATGATAGTTTCTTTTGCTGTGCAGCAGCTGTGGAGTTTCATTAGGTCCCATTTGTCTATTTTGGCTTTTGTTGCCAATGGTTTTGGTGTTTTGCTCACGAAGTCCTTGCTGATGCCTATGTCCTGAGTAGTTTTACCTAGATTTTCTTCTCGGGTTTTTATGATGTTAGGTCTTATGTTTAAGTCTTTAATCCATCTGGAGTTAATTTTAGTGTAAGGTATCAGGAAGGGGTCCAGTTTCTGCTTTCTGCACGTGGCTAGCCAGTTATCCCAACACCATTTATTAAACAGGGACTCATTTCCCCATTGCTTGTTTTTGTCAGGTTTGTCAAAGATCAGATGGTTGTAGATGTGTGGTGTTGCCTCCGAGGCCTCTGTTCTGTTCCATTGGTCTGTATCTCTGTTTTGGTACCAGTACCACACTGTTTTGATTACTGTAGCCTGTAGTATAGCTTGAAGTCCGGTAGTGTGATGCCTCCCGCTTTGTTCTTTTTGCTTAGAATTGACTTGGCTATGTGAGCTCTCTTTTGGTTCCATATGAAGTTTACGGTGGTTTTTTCCAGTTCTGTGAAGAAGGTGGTTGGTAGCTTGATGGAGATAGTGTTGAATCTGTAAATTACTTTGGGCAGTATGGTCATTTTCATCATATTGATTCTTCCTAACCATGAGCATTGAATGTTTCTCCATCTGTTTGTGTCTTCTCTTATTTTGTTGAGCAGTAGTTTGTAGTTCTCCTTGAAGAGGTCCTTTATGTCCCTTGTTAGTTGTATTCCTAGGTATTTTATTCTCTTTGTAGCAATTGTGAATGGCAGTTCATTCTTGATTTGGCTCTCTTTAAGTCTGTTACTGGTGTATAGGAATGCTTGTGATTTCTGTACATTGATTTTGTATCCTGAGACTTTGCTGAAGTTGCTTATCAGTTTCAGGAGATTTTGGGCTGAGATTATGGGGTCTTGTAAACATACAATCATGTCATCTGCAAATAGAGACAATTTGACTTCCTCCTTTCCTAATTGAATATCCTTTATTTATTTTTCTTGCCTGATCGCTCTGGCTAGAACTTCCAATGCTATGTTGAATAGGAGTGGTGAGAGAGGGCATCCTTGTCTAGTGCCAGATTTCAAAGGGAATGCTTCCAGTTTTTGCCCATTCAGTATGATATTGGCTGTTCGTTTGTCATAAATAGCTTTTATTATTTTGAGATACCTTCCATCAATAACTAGTTTATTGAGAGTTTTTAGCATAAAGGGCTGTTGAATTTTGTCAAAGGCCTTCTCTGCATCTATTGAGATAATTATGTGGGTTTTGTCTTTGGTTCTGTTTCTGTGGTGAATTATGTTTATAGACTTGTGTACGTTGAACCAGCCTTGCATCCACGGGATGAAGCCCACTTGATCATGGTGGATAAGATTTTTGATGTGCTGTTGCAATTGATTTGCCAGTATTTTATTGATGATTTTTGCAACAATGTTCATCATGGATATTGGCCTGAAGTTTTCTTCTCTTTTTGAGTCTCTGCCGGGTTTTGGTATTAGGATGATGTTGGTCTCATAAAATGATTTGGGAAGGATTCTTTCTTTGGATTGTTTGAAATAGTTTCAGAAGGAATGGTACCACCTCCTCTTTGTGTGTCTGGTAGAATTCAGCTGTGAACTCATCTGGACCTGGGCTTTTTTGGGTGGTAGGCTTTTAATTGCTGCCTCAACTTCAGCTTTTGTTATTGGTCTTTTTAGGTTTTTGACTTCTTCCTGGTTGAGTCTTGGGAGGATGCAAGTGTCCAGGAATTTATCTATTTCTTCCACGTTTACTAGTTTATGTGCATAGAGTTGTTTGTAATAATCTCTGATGATGGTTTGTATTTCTGTGGAATCTGTCGTGATATCCCCTACATAATTTTTTATTGCATCTGTTTGATTATTCTCTTTTCTTTTTTATTAATCTGGTTAGTGGTCTATTTTGTTGATCCTTTCGAAAAACCAGCTCCTGGATTATTGATTTTTTGAAGGGTTTTTTGTGTCTCTATCTCCTTCAGTTCTGCTCTGATCTTAGTTATGTCTTGTCTTCTGCTAGGTTTTGAGTTTTTTTGATCTTGCTCCTCTAGCTCTTTCAATTTTGATGATGGGGTGTCCATTTTAGATCTAGGAATGGAACCTTCTTAAGTGGTTTCTATGCTGAGGAATCAAGACTGCCAATTTGAAGTGACACAGATTAGTCTTTTAAACAGAGATAGATAATGGACAAGAAACAGTGGGTCTTTCTACTTTGTTTTAGGTCTTCAGGTTTCTTCCAGTTTAGGTAACAAAAGTTATGGCATTTATTAGTTGAATTTTAAGTACAACTTCAGGATAGATAATTTGTTAGGGTAAATTATCATCAGGCTCTGGTATATATTGGCTGTCACTATTTGTTATAGAGCTCAAGGTCAGTTTTCATTGAATATTGTATATATTTAGACAGGACCGGTAGAGGCGCAGAAATAGGTAACCAATCTATTTTTAGAACAGAGGCCACATTTTAATTATATCAAGAAACATTATTTAATGTACAGATAGCTGACCTTTTCCCAGATTGTGTTTTTGTTTTTTGGAGGGAGAAGCTGAATATGAACTAGCAGTTAAAAAATTTGTAAAGAAATCAACTTGCTCATTTTCATTGTATATTTTTGCTCTAAAGCATTTTCCATGAACTGTGTGTTGATTCATGCCCTAAACCAGATGATGAGGACTTGACTGTTACCACCAAGGTAAAGTGGCCTCTTGTAAAATTAATTTTCTCACTCAGTCAAGTTTTGCATATTATTTACTTTTAAAATTTAGCAGTGGTTTATCTAACTTTTTTATGTTGGTAATAAAAAGTTTGTCAGAGAAAAGCATAGACATGGCTAGTTGATTAAAAAAATTTGTTTAACCTTGTTAAGTAACAAAAGATTGATTAAGTACTGTGACAGGGTGGAGGCTGAAAGAAAATTAAACTGAAAATACATAGTGACAGGAAAATCACATTAGAAAATACTTTCCCCAATAAGGGAAATATAAAATTTGGTTAAGGTTTATTTGGATAAATATTAATATTGGCTTTTAAATCATACCAGTGTTACTTTCATAATATTTATGCCTGTGTAAATCTCCAGTGAATCAAATTACTTGTAGTTATCATGGAATCTCCCTGGTACCTTTTATTGGCAAAACTGTACAGCACATAGCATATATCTTTTTTTGGACACTTATTATTTTGGTATCATGCAGAGGAGAGTTTTTCTTTCTTTTATTTTTTCATATTCTATTGTACTTTTGTTTCATTTTCTTAGCACAAATTTTCTTTTTTTTTTTGAAAGAAAGAAAGAAAAGGAGAAAGAGCAAAAGAAAGAAAGAAAAAGAATGAAAGAGAGAAAGAAAGAGGAAGAGAAAGAGGGAGAGAGAACAGGATTCTTATTTTATTGCCCAGGCTAGAATGCAGTCTAAAAATGGTTATTAAAAACCTCTTTTATGCCAATAATTGTGCTTAACAGTGGAGACAGGAAGGAATAGGGGATGAAAATAACAAATAAGCAGCCAACCAATATTTTATTTAAACCTGTGAAATGCTATGCGATTGCTGAGGAGTGATTTACTTCCAATTATGTGGTCACTTTTAAAATAGATATAATGTGATACTGAGAAAAATGTATGTTTTGTGGATTTGGGGAGGAGAGTTCTGTAAATATTTGTTAAGTCTAGTTGTTCCAGGTCTGAGTTCAAGTCCTGGATATCCTTGTTAATTTTCTATCTTGTTGATCTGTCTAATATTGACACTGTAATGTTAGTCTCCCACTATTATTGTGTGGGAGTCTAAGTCTCTTTGTAAGTCATTAAGAACTTGCCCTGTGTATCTGGGTGCTCCTGTAATGGGTGCATATATATTTAGGATCGTTAGCTCTTCTTGTTGCATTGATCCTTTCACCACCATGTAATGTCCCTCTTTGTTTCTTATGGTCTTTGTTGTTTTAATGTCTGTTTTATCAGAGATGAAAATTGCAGCTTCTGGTATCACTAGCTGGCTGTTTTGCCCATTAGTTGATGTAGATTCTTCATTATGGTGATGCTCTTTACCTTTTGGTATGTTTTTGGAATGGCTGATACTGGTTGTTCCCATCTATGTGTAGTGCTTCTTTCAGAAGCTCTTGTAAAGCAGGCCTGGTGGTGATGAAATCTCTGAGTACTTGCTTGTTCACAAAAAAATTTTATTTTTCCTTCACTTATGAAGCTTAGTTTGGCTGGATATGAAATTCTACTCCTCTCTGGCTGCCCTTAGCATTTTCTCCTTCATTTCAACCCTGGTGAATCTGATGATTATGTGCCTTGGGGTTACTCTTCTTGAGGAATATCTTTGTGGTGTTCTCTGTACTTCCTGGACTTGATATTGGCCAGCCTTGCTAGGTTGGGGAAGTTTTTCTGGATAATATCCTGAAGAGTATTTTCCAGCTTGGATTCATTCTCTTCTTCACAAATCTATCAAATGTAGACTAGGTCTTTTCACATAGTCCCATATTTCTTGGAGACTTTGTTCATTCCTTTTTACCCTTTTTTCTCTAATCTTGCCTTCTTGTTTTATTTCATTGAGTTGATCTTCGACCTCTGATATCCTTTCTTCTGCTTGGTCAGTTCGGCTGTTGAAACTTGTGCATACTTCATGAAGTTCTCGTGTTGTGTTTTTCAGCTCCATCAATTCACTTATATTCCTCTCTAAGTTGTCCATTCTCGTTAGCATTTCGTTAAATCTTCTTTCAAGGTTCTTAGTTTCTTTGCATTGGGTTAGAACATGTTCTTTTAGCTCATAGAAGTTTCTTATTATCCACCTTCTGAAGCCTGGTTCTGACAGATCATCACACTCTTTATCCGTCAGGTCTTGTTCTCTTGCTAATGAGGAGGTGCGTTCCGCTGTAGGAGGAGAGGCATTCTGATTTCGGGTATTCTCAGCCTTTTTGCACTGGTTTCTTCCCATTTTTGTGGATTTATCCACCTGTGGTCTTTGTAATTGCCGTCTTTCAGATTGGTTCTCTGAGTGGGTGTCTGGCTTGTTGGTGATGAAGTTTTATCTGTTTCTTAATTTTCCTTCAGTGGACACCCCTTCCCCACAGAGCTAGGTCTTCCTGGGTTTGGCTGTGCTTGCTGTGAAACTCTCAGTCCTCAGCGCTTTCAATTGCTGTTCTCCTTGTGGGGATGGGACCAGCCAAGCTCGACTAAAAGGGCATCCAGTCTCGTACACTCCTCACTGAGAAGTGCTGTACCGGTGCTCTGGCAAAACAGCCACACCAGCCAAAAGAGTTGTGCTGGCGACCAGTGGGGCTCTTCTGCCAGGCATCTCCCACTCTGTGGGCAACAAAGATTCATATGAAATTGCGGCGTCCACTCGCTCTCTGTGCTTTCCCTGGGAGCTACAATCCTGAGCTGTTGCTAATCGGCCATCTTGGATCTCTCTCCGAGAGTTTTTTTTTCTATTTCTATGATTACTTCTGTAGTGAGACTAAAATAATATTACAATTTGTAGAAAACTAGCTGCATATGGTGGTGTATGCCTGTAATCCCAGCTACATGAGGGTTTGAGGCAGGAGGATTGCTTGAGCCCAGGAGTTTGAGAACAGCCTAGGCCAGATAACCAGATTGTATCTGCTTTAAAAGTAGAAATTGTAGAAATATAGAATTTTAAATTTATGTTATCAAAATTTGTATTACAAATGGATTTTTGTGTGTTTTATAAGTTGTCCATAAGGGGTATATGTAAAACACTTCATCTAATGAATAACATGTATTTGACTGCAAATAACCAGTTATATAAGCAGACTGTTAATACCAATATGCAAGACTTTAACACCATAATTTTGTCATTGTGGTTTATTTAAAATATCCACTCTAAGTCTTTATATTACATTCAGAAATTTAAAATTTCAGAGTTTTTATATTTAGTTGTTTAAATAATCATTTCAAGTTCCTGCATACTAAGAGCTACTGGAGGTCATAGACATATTTGTGTGTATCCTGGAGTACCTGGAATACAGTCTTCAATGTAAGAAGCATTGTAATTGTTGCTTTTTCAAGATGAAATTTCACTCTGTCATCCAGGCTGGAGTGCAGTGGTGGGATCTTGGCTCACTGCAGTCTCCATTTCCTGGGCTCAGGTGATCCTCCCACTGCAGCCTTCCAAGTGGCTGGGACTGTAGGCCTTTGTCACCATGCTTGGCTGAGTTTTGTATTTTTTGTAGAGTTGGGATTTTGCCTTGTTGCCCAGACTTGCCTTTAACTGTTGGACTCACAAGATATGCCCACCTCAGCCTCTCAAAGTGCTGGAGTTACAGGCATAAGTTGCCACATTCAGCCTTAATAGTTGTTCAATCTGAATAGATGAATGAATTTTTATATAATGGAAAGTTATAAGTAAGATACATAATGTATCTTGATTAAATACTGCAGTTAAAAATATTGCTTATATTTGTATTTTTTTTTAATGTTTAAGGATGTGTAAGTTTTGATATGTTATTTTGAGAAATTATGCCATAAATAAAAAGGAAATAAATTAGAAATAGATCATTAATAGCAAAGAGGCTTACAATATATTTTCTAGTATAATTCAACTGGAATCTTAGATTATGATTTTAGACTAAAATTTCTTAAACATTTTATCAGCCTCAACTCATGCTCTAATAAATATGCCTTTTTAAGCCATGCATTACTCTTTCCCCCCCCCCTTAATGCTACTAATAAGCCAACATGCATTACTCTTTAGAATTCTGGTGACCAATTCTTCCTCTAGGTGGAAAGTTAATGGAAAGTTTTAGTTTTCCCTCTCTGTAATCATAACGGTCTTTCAGGTAGTGGTAGATGACCATGGTTAGCTAATTGAATGTTTTATAGTGATAAAATTAAACTCTGTATCACAGAAATATTTTTAAAAAACTAATTGTAGCATAAGTATTAACCTTTATTGTTAGGGCTATAAAGGAACAAAAGGCTCTGTTACATATCTATTTCTCCATGTACTTTATTGTACATCATATTGTTTCTTTTCTTTCTTGGCTGAAGCTCATATTAAATTGACTAGTTAGGCTTCTTTGTTATTTCTCCTCCATCCTCACATTTTAAAAATGATTCATCTCCACCTAATTTTTTTCTCACAGATCTCATTTCTTTAGCGACTGGTCTTTCAGTCCATCTGTTTCTTCATAGTCAGCATATTTAGTTACAGCTTTCTCTTTAGTTACCTATGTGTGGCTTTCATTAAACAATTATTGCTCACAAGATTTACTCTTGTTTTTTTCCTTTTCTTTGGAAGAGCTAAATTTATACATTTATCTTTATCTTTTTGACAAACAGAATAAAAGCAACTAATACTATTTGCATTGCCAACCCACTTAAATAAGGTACTACTATAAACTAAATTCTCATTTTCCCCCACAAGAAGTGATTTATGCAAATAATTACCTCCTGTATATGCCCATAATGAATTATTTTCTCATGTTTCTTAGCTCAAAATTAATAAAGTATTTATGTGCTAAGTAAATTACTGCTTCATAGTATAATTCTGCCAATTTGCATGATTCATTTAAGAAGCATGTGTAGTATAGTGCCAAAGAAAAATAAAGTTTAGAATGTGCAAAAAATTACTTTGCATTCTGAAAATAAGTTTATTTAAAATCTAAAGAATTATTTCAGGTTAAGCTGTGGCCAAGTGTATCATTCTGTGGTATATCTGGATGTGCAAAATCATAAGGAGAGTTAGAAACAGTTTGAATTGTAGTTTTTATCGAAATTTGAACTTGAAAAGATAATGCTGGGATTTTAGTATGTTTATATATTTTGATTGTTCAATATAGATCTAAAATGAACATTTTAAATTAAGAAAAAAGCATAGGGAGTAGTAACTATGTGGGACTGTAATAACAATTTAGTTTAGTGTTGTAGTAAGTGGAAGTCATTTTCAAAAAGAGAACACATTGAGTACTTTTGTGGCAGCCACACTTATAGCAGAAGAAGTTTAAAATAATAATGATGTATTCTAATGTTATGGCTTTGGAGGGAAATGGGCAGGGCCTGGCTTTTCATTAGAAGCAGCTGGTGCATAGTTTTACCAGCACCAAGTAGAAGTCAAACCACATGTTAGCATCCTGGTTCTGCCACTTACTAGGTATGGAACCTTGGGAAAAATTCTTTATGTGATTGTCATTGACCTTATTAATAAAAATGGTACTAATAGTACATCTCAGGTATATGTAATGAATAAAAGTAGGGGAAATGTAAAAACATTTGTAAACTGGGAAATATGTTTACAGATGTGAGATAAAATGATCACAGCAGTATTCGGTATTCAGTGACTTAGTAAATCTCAAGGAAAATTTTTGTAAACCTGAAGGATTATAAAATGGCAGTAGCATCAAGAAAAGAATGGGAAAGTAGGAAATGGCATGGGGATTTTAAATTTGGAGTAGAGGTGTTTTCAGTTTCAGCAGGTTACTAGGACTGAAGATGTCCTGTAGGAACATAGCGGTTTGGCACATGAGAATCTCTGATGAAATTTTAAGTGTTTTGACCTAGAATTTATTTTGGTTATGCATCACAAACTGTGCTAGTCAGTGAGACACTGAATATACAAAACGAGATCTTATGCTATAATAGTAGGAACAGAAAAAGAAAGAAAGAGCAAATACTTCTCACTATAAAGGCTTTCTATAAAGAAAATAGAAAATGTTAGAAGATATAAAGGAAGTTTGTAGTTAGGAAGGGAATGGGAGAGGAATGGAAAAGAATGGAAATCTGTGGTCAGAAAAGACCTCTCTGAGTATGATATTTAAGCTGTCAACTAAAGGATGAGAAAGAGCCAGGCATGTGAAAGTCTAAGAGGAGGAAATTCTGAATGGAGAGAAGAAAGGATCACATCTATTCATCAGTTTGCTCTTGCCACCCTGAAATGGGCAGAAAGCCATCATCATAATTACTTTTTATGATTACAGTATGTGCAACAAATGTGAAATAGAATCCTGGCACATTTTAGATGCTTTCTAAATAAATGTTTTTTTTTTTCCTTTTAAAGAAACTTGCTACACTTCTGAAGATCATTCTTTCTTTCTCTCTCTGTCTCTTTCTCTTTTCTTTCTTTCTCTTCCTTTTCTTCTTTTCTTTTCTTTCTTGACAGGGTCTCACTTTATTGCCTGTGCTAAAGTGCAGTAGTGCAATTTCATCTCACTTCAGCCTTGACCTGCCAGGTTAATGTGATCCTTCCATCTCAGTGTTCTGAGTATCTGGGATTACAGGCATGTACCACCATGCCCAGCTAATTTATGTATCTTTTGCACAGATGGGGTTTGACCATTTTTCCCAGGCTGGTTTCAAACTCCCTGGCTCAAGTAATCCACCCACCTTGGCCTCCAAAAGTCTTAAGATTAAAGGTGTGATCCACTGCCCCTAGCCTGATGGATGCAACCAATCACCATGGCAAGTGTATACCTATGTAACAAACCTGCATGTTCTGCACATACACCCCAGAATTTAAAGTATAATAAAATAAATAAATAAAATAGTTGCACAGTTGATCACATATTTGCTTGCTTTTATTTAAATATAACATAAAAATTTTATTACTACATAATCATTCTATTTAAACTTTTTTTTCTATCAGTAAAGATTTCATCAAAAAATATGTAGGTTTTTTCAAGTCTTTGTTTATGTAAATGAAGCATCTTCTATGGTGTTCTATTGATGCTCAACGTGACATATTTCCAAGTTTTCTATCAAAAATATCTTAACACTGAAATATTTATATGAGGATATTTAAATTTTTTTAATATTATATTACACCAAGTAATATATATATTATATATATATTTTTATATGTATATATTATATATGTGTGTATATATATGTATATACATATATATTTTATATATATGTATATATATAAGTTTTTGAGATGGAGTCTTGCTCTTTCACCTAGGCTGGAGTGCAGTGGTGCAATCTCCGCTCACTGCAACCTCCGCCTCCTAGGTTTAAGCAATGCTCTAGTCTCATCCTGCCAAGTAGCTGGGACTACAGGTGCACACTACCAATCTGGCTAATTTTGTATTTTTGGTAGAGACAGGGTATCACTGTGTTGGTCAGGTTGCTCTCAAACTCCTGACCTCAGGTGATCCGCCCGCCTTGGCCTGCCAAAGTGCTATAATTACAAACATGAGCACACACACCTGGCCAATATATATATATATTTTGAGACAGAGTCTTGCTCCATCACCAGGCCCCAGGCTGGAGTGCAGTGGTGCAATCTAGGCTCACTGCAACCTCCGCCTCCCAGGTTCAAGCAATTCTCCTGCCTCAGCCTCCCAAGTAGCTGGGACTACAGGCATGTGCCACCATGCCCAGCTAATTTTTGTATTTTTTAGTAGAGACGGGGTTTCAACATGTTGGCCAGGATGGTCTCGATCTCTTGACCTCATGATATGCCCATGTCAGCCTCCCAAAGTGCTGGGATTACAGGCATGAGCCACTGCACTTGGCTGCCAGTATGTATTTTTTAAATGTTTTCTTATTTTTGGTGGAGTTTGCAAAATAGAGTTAGGTACTTTGAAGCTAGTTCCTGACTGAAATATGCACATGCTAATATTTTGTCTGTGAATATGTTTTCTTTGGGCTGCCATGCTTGGATAAGTGAGTCAATGGACATTTGAAGATAACAGATAAGCCTGATCTAGAAAGTATAGATGACATTCTCTACTGGAATGCTTTGGTTTTCAGTACATGCTTCCCTTATTTTTTAAGTCAAATTAGTTTAAAAATACTAAATTGAAACTTTGGGGGAGACAGAGTCTTGCTCTGTTGCCTAGGCTGGAGGGCAGTGGCATGATCTTGGCTAGCTACAGTCTGCACCTCCCAGGCTCAAGTAATCCTCCCATGTCAGCCTCCCACATAGCTGGGATTGCAGGGACACACCACAATGCCTAACTTTTTTTTTTTCTTCATAGAGATAGGTTCTCATTATGTTGCCCAAGCTCATCTTGAATTCCAAGCTCAAGCAATCCACCTACCTTGGTTTTGCAAATGACTGGCATTATAAAAGTGAGACACCAAGCTTGGGTAAACTAAGATTTATTTAAGTAAATTGATTAGTGTTGGGTGTGGTGGTGCACATTGGTTATCTCAACACTTTGGGAGGCAGAAGTGAAAGGATTACTTAAGACCAGGAGTTTGGGCTGGGCATGGTGGCTCACGCCTATAATCCCAGCACTTTTGGAGGCCAAGGTGGGTAGATTATGAGGTCAAGAGATTGAGACCATCCTGACCAACATGGTGAAATCCTGTCTCTACTAAAATACAAAAAAAAATTAGCTGGGTGTGGTGGCATACACCTGTAGTCTCAGTTACTCTGGAGGCTGAGGCTGGAGGATTGCTTGAACCCAGGATGTGGAGGTTGCAGTGAGCTGAGATCATGACACTGCATTCCAGCCTGGCACCTGGTGACAGAGCAAGACTCTGTCTCAAACAAAACAAAACAAAAACAAACACACAACACCAGGAGTTTGAGACCAGCCTGGGCAATATAGTGATACCTTGTCTCTACAAAAATAACAACAAAAAAGTAGCCTAGCATGATGGTATGCACCTGTAGTTTCAGCTACTCAGGAAGTTAAGGTGGGAAGATTGCTTGAGGTTGGGAGGTTGAGATTGCAGTGAGCCATAATCTTGCCACTACATTCCAGCCCTCGGTGACAGAGTGAGACGCTGTTTCAAAAAAAGAAAAAAAAAAAATTGATAAAGTCTTTATGCAACTTATTATTACGTTTTAAATGGAAACTCATGTTTGAAATTACCTCAACAGTGTGTCCCCAAGAAAGTATCAGAGCCTTTACTTAGACCTTCCAATGAAAAAAAAAAGTATAGTCAATGTAAAAGGAGAAGGTAAGAATACTATTTTATTTATAAAGTCATTTGATAGAATGCTTTTTTAAAAAAATATATGAGCACTAATATATTTAAATAGCTAAAGAAAATGTTCTATTAAATGTATAATAAGTAAAGGAAGAGTAAAATGGTGATAAGTTTTATATCTAATCAGGGGTCAGCAGTTGAGTCTGTTGAAAGTACCACCAAAGGAGCTGAATTATTAGTTCCCATTTTAAGATACTCTAAGTTCTGAGGCAAGTCAGGAAAGAGGGAAGAGGAAATGAATAAAAGAGAAAGAATGAGGAGGGCAGAGTGTACATGGACTAAATGAAGAAACAGTATATGGGTGTATGTAAAGGAGGGTAGTAAAGTCAAATTGATTTGTAGAAGAAGGAAGAGCAGGGTGATAGAAATAGGAAAGAAGGTAATTCAGCTTCCAGCACCAAAATGTGTCAGAGAATTAGAGTAACATCTTCCTGCTCTTGCTGTCATTCTCACTATTGGAGAGGCATTAAGGATTGAGGTATCTCGCCACACAGACCTGTGTTTTATCTACCATAGATGAATATCACCATAAATGGTCAGCCATGTATGGCCATAATTTAGTTTTATAGAAAATGTTATAACTTCATCACATAGTATCAAATAGGCCAAATTAACATAATTGAATAGCGTCATGTGATTTATGGAGAGGAAATTAGAGAAGGTATAGCCTGATTAAAAGTTTATTAGAAACATTATGGCTTATAATGCAGAATCAAATTCAGGGACTTAATAGGGAAGAAATTGAGGCTAAGTTCCAGATGGGCAATTAAGGTGAACAAATGTGGAAACACATTAGTGTAGAACAGGGCATCCAAATTTTCATGAATTCATTAAGGAGCTTCTGGAAAATGGACATTCTCATTCAGCACGTGTGGGATTCTGCCTTTTTCAGGAGTACTCAGGTGGTGTTGGTGCTGTTCTGAATAACAAGGAAATAGCCTTCCTTTAGAGAAATCTGGAAAAAGAACCACTGGACAGCAATTAAAAAAAATAATACCAGAATCAAGGGACAACATTAATCTTTTATTTCTGAAGTAGGATTCTAGCTACAGAGGAAGCAGAATGAGATGAAAAAAGAAATTATTGGCATATACTACTGCTCAATACAGATGAAAAAAGTGGTCACAATTATCCATAAAAAGCACTTAGGAAGAGAAGCATCAGGATGACGGATCTAAAGATTACTTTTGCAAAGGAAGAGGGATTGTGAAAGGGCAAGGAGCAGGGAAGAAAAAAAGTTTGTTGGGGGACTTTGGAGTTAAAACCAAGGAAACTTGAGACACCTCACTTCCAGTTCCTTGGGCATATGCCCATTCTAGCAAAAGCAGTTATTGCTGTGGAGAGTACTGGAGGCAGGAGAGAGTGCTAGAATTGGGGAAAACCACAGCAGCTAATTTCTCTTCATAACTGTCAGGCCTCAGAGCAAGAAGTTTCATTGATATGGTGAATAAGATGTGATTAAGTTGCATTTTGGCTAATTTTTTTGGGGAGAGGAATATGATAGCTACTTTATAAAAGTCATTTACAGAGTAAGATGACATGACAAACTTGGCTAATTTTAGAAGTAGTCCTATTATAAAATTTATACTGTGACTACCTGTGACTACCAAAATTGTCATTTTCTAATAATACTACACTGATTTTGAAATATAAAAGCTTATTCTTTTCTATCAAGACTGTGGCAATTCAATGTTTTCTCTTTTGATAAGTATTTTGATATTGAAAGCTTATTCTATATGGTTTATTTGATGTGTTTTAAGTCTCGCATGAGTGATCAAGAAACTCTTAAGAAAAGGTCAAATGAGAGGATATGAGAAATGTAGGTGCTTCAGTAGCCACATGGGCATGGGAAAATGAGAATTTTGAGAAACTGTTATTTCATAAGTGTGTGTCATAGCTGATCAATTTAAAACACTTTCTTTGATGAGAGGTGAATCACAAATTCACCTGAACTGGTATCTCAATTGTGTATTTCCTAAGTGACAGGACAAGGGGAAGCACATGAAAAATATTTGTGGTGTTCTGGCATCAATGCCTCTGATGTTTCGAGTTTAAATATTCTGTAGCATTCACTATCAGCCTTGATATTGATTCTCTCAGGTTATGATTTGCTCCACTGTTTAATGGTCCCTTTTATCCTTATCAGCCCAACGTGTTCACATTAATATCCCTACTTTTCTATTTTAGTTATAGGTATTAGAAACAATCTCACTTTTGAAATATAATCTTTGTGATTTAGAGATCCTATATTCCTATTTTACTCAGGGTATTTCCATCACATTGTTGTCCTAGGCAATGAAAAGGAGATGCCAGAAAGAACCCAAAAAACCTTAAATAATTATTTTCAGAGCCAGGCATGAGGACTCAGCTTGATACTAACACTGCATGAATGTTTGGTTGGCCCTGTCATACCTGCATATAATTGATAACATGTTCCCTTTGCTTTGTAGGGTCTCCTGAATAACATCCTTCCTTGAAGGTAATTATATATATTTATTTTTATTTACTGACTTTATGTTACATAAAATATATGTGATTTATTATTTTCTTTTAAAACTCATTCAGCCTACTACTGAAATGGAAGATCCTGTTGTGAGAGAAGCAGTACAAAGAAAGAATGTACAGTCATTGAGAGCAGGTACATTTTCAATACAAATGGAATGCTGAAAATAAGTACATTAAATGATTGGAAGTACTCACATTCTTCTTACCCCTAATTCCTTTTATTCTAAATTGAATGGAAGTCATTGACAAAAATGTTATTGCTGGTATCCATATTTTAATAAAAATAAATTTAGAAGTATAAGAAAACAAGATTTTAAAAATATGAGTTTTAACTCAGATGTTTCTATTTTAATGTTTTGAATAGCATAAATTTCCAATATGGAATTTTTATACTTGTCAGGGATTCAAAGCAGTGAATTTTGAGACTCTGAAATATTTCCAGTGTCTTATGTGCTAATTGGAGTTCTGATATATACCTACAGGAATGCTTTACTTAGATGTCAGTTTCTGTATTAACTTTAGAGACTTCCTGTTAATGTTATTGCACCGATGATCTGAAGCCAATGAGATGTTCTAACAAGAAGACTGTGTATGCTTGTGGGTGTATGGGCGTGTTTGTGACATCTTTGATTATTGAAAACTAGGAAAGTAATCATTCATTTATAACTGGAAGACAGTCTTTTAAAATGGTGGTTTTGAGACTTTTTGGTATAAAAGTTTTTTAAAAAAATAATTGCATAGAGGTGACCAACATCATGAACATCACTGAAGCTACCAACATCATTGGCTGTTTTGCATTTCAATATCCTTTTGAAATCCTTAACTATATTGTGATGCTCAGAAATAATATGCAGAGTTTTTATTTGTGTCCTAAAATGGAAGGTGAGTGGTTCTACACTTTACATTATCTTTCTGCCACTTTCCTTTGTGTACTTTGTATTCTATTTCCAGATGTATTCACGTTGATATGATTCACTCTGGTTTAATTCAGTTTACACTTTTTGTTGTATTCCCTTATACCACTCTACCACATTTAATTAGACTCTCCTGTTGCTGATAAATGAAGAAAGAAAAAAAAGAAAAAGAAAAATAGGCTGGGCGTGGTGGCTCATACCTGTAATCCCAGTGCTTTGGGATGCTGAGGTGGGTGGATCATGAGGTCAGGAGATCGAGACCATTCTGGCCAAAATGGTGAAACTCCATCTCTATTAAAATATAAAAAATTAGCTGGGTGTGGTAGCGTGTGCCTATAGTCCTGGCTATTCGGGAGGCTGAGACACAGAAATCGCTTGAACCCAGGAGGCAGAGGTTGCAGTGAGCCAAAATTGTGCCACTGCACTCCAGTCTGGCAGCAGAGCAAGACTCTGTCTCAAACAAAAAAAGAAAAGGAAAAATAATGTCAGATTAAAAGGGACTTTTGTTTAATCAGTTTGTATCTATGAATGTTTACTATATGAGAGTTTAAGTCTGAGAAGTTCAGAATGCATGCATGCGCCGCCATATTTTACAAATGACCTTAGAACTATGACTCATGAGCCTTTAGCTTATGAAGTTATGACAATTCATTTCTCTAAAGAAGTTTACTGGAACTTTCTTTAAAGAAGTTTACTTCTCTAAAGAAGTTTTTTTTTTACAAAAAAAAAAAAAAGACTGAAAATAGCAAATGACATTGTCTTATTTGACCTCTTGGACATCCTTGAATGAAAGTGCAACTTACTCATGTCAAAATTCAGAACCAATGTTTTGAACAATATATATAGTTTGTGAGTGAGCCCTTGATGATGAAATGGCCTTTCAAGTTTTACTTTTGCATTTTTTGCTCTTTTTCTTGACTTGTCTTACAAAAGCTTAAATTCAACAGCTTTCTTTCTACAGAAAGCAGGAATATAATTTTTTAATATATTTCCATCCTGTCTCATGGCATTGAGAACTCTTCAGATATAGTATAGACCTAGACTTATTTTTACATGGGAATAATTTGTTGTTGTTGAAACAGAGTCTTGTTTTGTGATGTGGTTCAGAGTGGAAAAGCTCTTAAAGCAGTAATCTTTCCAGTGGTTCTTTCTGTGGGAGGTAAAGTGGCAGGTGAATTTAGGCCTTGTTATATGTAGGGCAGAGCACATAGCTACAATGAAGTAAAACACCCAGCACCTTCCCCAAGAGTACTGGCCAGAGTAACACATTAATATCTCTTGAGCTCTTCTCCACTGGCAGCCAGAAAGTTTTTGGAAGAATCCCTGTTTCTGGTCTGATTCCTATGTTTTGCTGACTTCTAGTGATAGGGTATTTTATCCTAAACTGAACAGTTTTAACCAAAGAGCTAGAGAGAATGTGTTGTGTTACAACAAAGTAAGTGCAGTAGTTCCCCCTTAACTGTGGGAGATACATTCAAAGGCCCCCAGTTAATGCCTGAAAGCACAAATAGTACTGAATCGCTCACTGTTTTTTTTTTTTCTATACTTACATATCTATGATAAAGTTTAATTTATAAATTAGGCTCAGTAAGAAATTAACAACAACTAAAAATAAAATGGAAAATTATAGTAACATGCTATAATAAAAGTTATTTGAATGTGGTCTCTTAAAATATATGGTATGGTTCTCACCCTTTTTCCTGCAATGATGTGAAGTGATACAATGCCTATGTAATAAGATGAAGTGAGGTGAATGATGTAGGAATTGTCATGTAGTGTTAGGCGACTATTCACCCCCGACTCTAAGTCAGAAAAAAAGATTATCAGCTTTGAGTGTTCCTGGACCTTCAGGCCTTAATGATGTTGATGGCTGGATGCAGGAGGAGACTGTGTTGACGACTAATGGCTGGACAGCACATGCAGTGTGAATGCACTGGACAAAGGAATGATTCACATCCTGGGATGGATAGAGGGCAAGAGCTCAAGATTTTATTGTGCTTCTCAGACTGGCACACTAACACTTATGACTTTTTTATTTCTGGAGTTTTCAATGTAATATGTTTGGAATACAGTTAACTGTTAGTAGCTGTAACCACATAATTCAAAACTGTAGATGTAAAATCTGTGTTTGGACTTTGACTAATTTCATGGTGTACAATTCTTAAACTCCTTAGAATTTCCAAAGTGATGTCTTTTGGTATGCTAATAATTGATGGCTGGAAGCTCCTAGGTAGATTCAGGATGGGAACTGGTCACCATCCTGAAGACATGACTGATTAGAGGATTAAGATCTTCTGCCTTACTCTGCAAATTCTGGGGAGGAGAGAAGGGCTGAAGGTTGTCAGTCACCAACAGACAGTGATTAATTAGTGATGCCTACGTATTGAAGCTTTCATAAAGACCCAAAGGAACTGGGCTTAGAGAGCTTCCAGATCACTGAATACATGGAGGTTCCTGGAGGGTGGTGTGTCCTGAGAGGGCCTGGGATCTCTGTGCCACTAGCCCCATACTTTGCACTATACATCTCCTCATCTGTACCTTTTGTAATGTCATTCACAGTATACTGCTAAGTGTGTTTCCCTGAGTACTTTGAGCCATTCCAGCAATTCAATTTAACCCAAAGAGGGAATCCTGGGAATCCCAATTTGAAACCAACTGGTCAGAAGTTCTGGAGTTTCAGACTTAGGACTGATGTAGGGAGGCAGTCTCATGGGACTGAGCCCTTTACCTGTGGAATCTGATGCCATCTGCAGACAGAGTGTGAGAACTGAATTTGATGACACCAAGTTTGTGTCATCTGCAGAAGTGATTGCTTGCTTGTTGGTGGAGAAAACCTCTCCACAGGTTTGGTCACAGATGTCTTCTTTGTTGATGATTGTTGCTGTGGTGTGAGAGCAGAGAAAAACATGGCAAGTGTGTCTTTTCCATACATACAGTGAATAAGAGATACTACTGTTTACTCTGTTTTAACAGCCTGCCTCATATTTTGGTCCAGAAATCATGCTGTTTGACATTGGTCACTCACTCCATCTGTTCTACTAACAATACCATTTTTAGCCAATTTCATAGGGTTTGGCTGGGATGACTTGTATACTGGAGTTCACTTGTAGATATCAAATTTTGGTAAATTTATTCTTCTTTGCATTTAATTAATACAAAGTAAGGGAAGTAAGAGTTCTTACTGCATTAATTACATACCAATAGGTATAATTTATATTAATTCTAATAAGGTCCCAGGTATGCTCCCAAAGGAATGCTTTGTAACAAAGCATCAGTCCTGTACTTTAAAGAAAAATGATCTAAATCATGTGCACAACTGTGCATACTTTTTTTTTTTAATGAAGGTAGAGTCTTGCTATGTTTCCTAAACTGGTCTCAAACTTCTGGGTTTCTCAAGTGATCCTCCTTCCTCAGCCTCCCACATATTTGAAATTACAGGCATGCATCACTGCACTTTCTAATGGTTTTAATATTCTATACATTATTGATTTAAAATGTATTTTACTTTTTCCTTTAATAGATTCTGGGAGTTCTGATGAATCTGCAGTCAGGTAGAATTTTACAGATTTAAAAAATTATGTTAACTAAGGAAATATATATGGAAAAAACTAATATCTATTGAGTGTTATATTCTGGGCTAAATACCCTATTATGTGCCATGCATTTATCTCATAAAGCCATCACAACGTCTGTTTTCTTATAACCTACTGTTTATTAAATAGGCAACTGTGATTTAGAGAGGTCGATTAATTGGATCATGATCCCATAGTTCACAAAGTAGCTGACCCACAGTTTACCTGTCAGCCTATCTGCCTTTCAGATCTTTTCTCTTGCTCCTCAGTACAGATTGATAGAGTTATCTGTGCAGCACTTTGATCAAGGTATAGGTCTGAGTAAGATTAGTCAGATAAATTATTTTAATTAATGTCTAAATTAATGAGTTTAAATAAGTTAAACTCTCATTTTAGGTTACTGTTAGAAATGAGGTTAGTCCTTGAGTTTGTTCCAATAAATTTGACAATTTTTGTGGTAACCAGCATTTTTTTTTTTTTAAATTAACCATTAAAGCCTTTAGGGCAAAGTAAAGGTTTGGCCATAGGACTGGAAGTTTTACAAAACCAAGATTTGGCAAGTCTTGGAGAGAAATTATTTAACTTCCCAGTTTTGTTTTCCCTGTAGGCTAGTATTTCTGCCTACTTCCATAATGCTTTTTCATTTTTTGTTTTTCTTTTTCCATGACTTTTCTTCCTTAGTGTTTCTTTTGTTTTGTTTTCAAATGGCTATGTAGTCCTAATTTTCCTATAGACAGAAGCAAAAGCTCATAGAATTACAGAAATTTAAGGAATCTTAGGACTAATTAAAATATCTTCTAGTACTTCAATCTGTGCTGAGCATTCTGGTCAAATGATTTTCTATATAGAAAACTTGAGACTCAAAGGGATTAGGATGCTTTTTTTTCAGACATAAGACATGGTAGAAATGAGATTTGAACTGGTTTTAAAGCCCAATACTCTTCCTTCTTTTTTTATTCTATTGGCATGTTTGTTTGTTTTTGTTTTGTTTTCTTGAGACAGAGTTTTGCTCCTGTTGCCAGACTGGAGTGCAGTAGCACAATCTCGGCTCACTGCAACCTTCACCTCCTGGGTTCAAGCGATTCTCCTGCTTCAGCCTCCTGAGCATCTGGGATCACAAGCATATGTCACCATGCCCGGATAATTTTGTATTTTTAGTAGAGACGGGTTTCCCCATGTTGGTCAGGCTGGTCTCGAATTCCTGACCTCAGGTGATCTGCCCGCCTCAGCCTCCCAAAGTGCTGAAATTACAGGTGTGAGCCACCACGCCTGGCCTGGCATGTGTTTTAATAATACAAAGGGGGAGTGAGTCTGGTGCACCCAGTGGATAGAATGAGAATGGAATTAGCTGGTGAACCCAATGAAAATGGCTAAGAATGGAATGAGCGGAGGAAGGCCAAGTTTGAAGAGAAAAGACACTGGATACAGATTATTCAATAAGAGATTAGAATATTGGGGTTTATGACAAGTCTGATAAATTATAAAGATGAAGGACACAAGATATTGAGAATTATCTACAAAGGCACATTAAAATAGAAGGTTCAAGGAAGCGCTAAACAGATTGCTGTGTTCCTTTTAAATCAAGAACTGACAAACTTGAAGACTTTTGCTGTAAGATGCCGAAACATCTGGAGACACTGGGAGGAGTCTCTATAGCAGACAGAAATGTGGTATCATCTAATTCCATCCTGACTTACAGAAGCGTGGCTTAGAGCCCCTTGAGTATTGATGGGCTGGAGATTGCTGAACTACATAGATCTGTGGCCCAGGGCAGGTATCTCCTCATCTCTGCCTCTTTTCCCAATTCACTGATGTCCTTCCCATATCCATGTGGGCTGGGTCCGGGGCATCATTGGCTGTCAAATCAGTCATGAAATTCAGCTGGGTAGTTGGAGGTATGTCTGTGCTGGTAGTTAGTAGAGACTCCAGTTAGGTTGTTATTCAGGAGCAGGGTTATAGAGCGCTCCCACTTCCGGTCATATGAGGCCATCCTTTCAGGAATCTGTGCTTTCATAGACTGAAGATTTGAAGATTGGAAGCTGCCATGGAGCCCTGCATAAGTGGAATCTGGAAGTGGGAACCCATAGGAAGAAAGATATTTACATACTACTTAGGGAAATAGAGGTACAACTGCCAGGACTCTGTTTTTCCAGCAGTCTCTCTCATTGGATATCTGAGTGCCTATGAAAGTTTTCAAGGGCTTACGAGTTTATGTGGACCTGAATAAGGTAGGACCTTTAGAGTGAAAATAATTGGATTTTTGTAATTGTTAATGTGTTAATCTTTCTGGGAAGAGTATCCTCAATAAGAAAATACACCTTCATTATTAGACTTTTATACATTTAGCTCTCACACATTTCAAATACAGCAGGGGATTCTCTGTACTCTTTTAGGACAAAGGAAAGCATTAGGACCTTCTTAAGTGGTTTTCATGCTGAGGAATCAAGACTGCCATTTTGAAGTGACACAGATTAGTCTTTTAGCCAGAGATAGATAATGGTCAAGAGACAGTGGATCTTTCTACCTTGTTTTAGGTCATAAGGTTCCTTCCAGTTTAGGTGACAAAAGTTATGTCATCCATTAATTGAATTTCATGTTCTGCTTCAGGACAAATAATTTGTGAGGGTAAATTATTGTCAATCTCTGCCAACATATTGGCTGTTACTATTTGTTATGGAGTTCAAGGTCAGTTTTCATTGAATATTTTATAGATTTAGAGAGCTGGAGGCAGAAATAGGTAACCATAATCTATTTTTAGAACAGAGGCCATATTTTAATTGTATCAAGAAATGTTATTTAATATACAGATGGCTGACCTTTTCCCAGGTTGTGTTTTTGTTTTTTGGAGGGGGAAGCTGCATATAAACTAGCAGTTAAAAATTTTGTAAAAAAAAAATCAACTTGCTTATTTTTATTGTATATTTTTCTCTAAAGCATTTTCCACAAACTGTGTGTGGATTCATGCCCTAAACCAGATGATAAAGACTTGACTGTTACCACTGAGGTAAAGTGTTCTCTTGTAAAATTTTCTCACTCAGTCAACTTTTGCATAGTATTTACTTGCTTAAAATTTAGCAGTGGTTTACCTATTATTGTTTTATGATGGTTATGGAAAGTTGGTCAGAGAAAACCATAGACATATGGCTAGTTGATTAAAAAATTATTTAATGTTGGTAACTAACAAAAGATTGGTAAGTACTGTGACAGGGTGGGGGCTGAACAAAAATGAACTGGAAGATACATAGCAACAGAAAAATCATATTAGGAAATGCTTTCCCCAATAGAGAAAATATGAAACTTGGTTAAGGTTTAATTAGATAAATATTAATACTTTGATTTTTAAATCATACTAGTGTGACATCTATATTTTTATCATTATAAATCTTCAGTGGATCAAATTACTTGTGGTAATCATGGAATCTCCCTGACAACTTTTAGTTGAAAAACTACAACAAATAGCATATAGCTGTTTTTCCTGGACAATTATTATTTGGATATTATATACTTGGTAGGAGAGATTGTTCCTCTACTTATATTATTGGTTCTGTAGTGAGACTTAAATATTAAAAATTGTAGAAAAAATAGCTGGGTGTGTTGATATACACCTATAGTCCCAGCTACTTGGGAGTTTGAGGTTGCCTGAGCCCAGAAGTTTGAGAACCACCTGGGCAGCATAACAAGATTGCATCTGATTTATTTATTTTTAAAAATTATACTAAGTTCTGGGGTACGTATGCAGAACATGCAGGTTTGTTACATAGGTATACACGTGCTATGGTGGTTTGCTGCATCCATCCCCCTGTCGTCTACATTAGATATTTCTCCTAATGTTATCCCTCCCCAATCCCTCCACCCCCTGCTATCCCTCCATTACCCCCCTCTCCTCCTGACATGCCCTGGTGTGAGATGTTCCCCTCCCTGTGTTCCTGTGTTCTTATTGTTCAACACCCACTTATGAGTGAGAACATGCACTGTTTGGCTTTCTGTTCTTGTTTTCTGAGAATGATGGTTTCCAGTTTCATCCACGTCCCTGCAAAGGACTTGAACTCATTCGTTTTTTATGGCTGCATAGTATTCCATGGTGCATATGTGCCATATTTTCTTTATCCAGTCTATTATTGATGGGCATTTGGATTGGTTCCAAGTCTTTGCTATTGTAAACAGTGCTGTAATAAACATATGTGTGCATGTGTCTTTATAATAGAATGATTTATAAACCTTTGGGGATATACCCAGTAATGGGATTGCTGGGTCAAATGGTATTTCTAGTTATGTATCCTTGAGGAATTGCCACACTGTCTTCCACAGTGGCTGAACTAATTTACACTCCTGCTAACGGTGTAAATGTGTTCCTATTTCTCCACATCCTCTCCAGCATCTGTTGTCTCCTGATTTTTTAATGATCACCATTCTAACTGGCATGAGATGGTATCTCAATGTGATTTCGATTTGCATTTCTCTAATGACCAGTGAGGATGAGCTTTTTTTTTCTTTGTTGGCTGCATAAATGTCATCTTTTGAGAAGCATCTGTTCATATCCTTTGCCCACTTTTTGATGGGTTGTTTTTTCATGTAAATTTGATTTCTTTCTAGATTCTGGATATTAGCCCTTTGTCAGATGGGTAGACTGCAAAATTTTTTTCCCATTCTGTTAGTTGCTAGTTCACTCTAATGATTGTTTCTTTTGCTGTGCAGAAGCTCTTAAGTTTAATTAGATCCCACTTTGGCTTTTATTGCCATTGCTTTTGGTGTTTTAGTCATGAAGTTCTTGCCTATGCCTATGTCCTCAGTGGTATTGCCTAGGTTTTCTTTTAGGGTTTTTATGGTGTCAGGTCTTATGTTTAAATCTTTAATCCATCTGGAGTTAATTTGTGTATGAGGTGTAAGGAAGGGATGCAGTTTCAGCTTTCTGCAGATGGCTAGCCAGTTTTCCCAACACCACTTATTAAATAGGGAATCCTTTCCCCATTGCTTGTTTTTGTCAGGTTTGTCAAAGACCACACATGGTTGTCAATATGTGGCATTACTTCTGAGGCCTCTCTTCTATTCCATTGGTTTATATCTCTGTTTTGGTATCAGTACCATGCTGTTTTGATTACTGTAGCCTTGTAGTATAGTTTGAAGTCAGGTAGCATGATGCCTCTAGCTTTGTTTTGTTTTTGTTGTTGTTGTTTTTTTGCTTAGGATTGTCTTGCCTATGTGGGCTCTCTTTTGGTTCCATTTGAAGTTTAAGGTAGTTTTTTCCAATTTTGTGAAGAAAGTCAATGGTAGTTTGATGAGGTAGCATTGAATGTATACATTATTTTGGGCAGTATGGCCATTTTCATAATACTGATTCTTCCTAACCATGAGCATGGAATGTTTTTCCATCTGTTTGTGTCCTCTCTTATTCCTTGAGCAATGGTTTGTAGTTCTCCTTCAAGAGGTCCTTTCATCCCTTGTTAGATGTATTCCTAGATATTTTACTCTCTTTATAGCAATTGTGAATGGGAGTTCATTCATGATTTGGCTGTCTGTCTGTTATTGGTGTATAGGAATGCTTGTGACTTTTGCACATTGATTGTGTATTCTTAGACTTTGCTGAATTCTTAGACTCAGCTTAAGGAGATTTTGGGCTGAGATTATGGGGTCTTCTAAATATACAATCATATTGTCTGCAAATAGAAACAATTTGACTTCCTCTTTTCCTAGTTGAATGCCCTTTATTTCTTTTTCTTGCCTAATTGCCCTGCCCAGAACTTCCAATACTATGTTGAGTAGGAGTGATCAGAGAGGGCATCCTTGTCTTGTGCCAGTTTTCAAAGGGAATCCTTCCAGTTTTTGCCCATTCAGTATGTTATTGTCTGTGAGTTTGTCATAAATAACTCTTATTTTGAAATACATTCCATTGATACCTAGTTTATTGAGGGTTTTTAGCATAAAGGGCTGTTGAATTTTGTCAAAGGCATTCTCTGCATCTATTGAGATAATCATGTGGTTTTTGTCTTGGTTCTGTTTATGTGATGGATTATAGATTTGTGTATATTGAACCAGCCTTGCATTACAGGGATGAAGCTGACTTGATCATGGTGGATAAGCTTCTTGATGTGCTGTTGGATTCGGTTTGCCAGTATTTTATTGAGGATTTTCCCATTAATGTTCATCATGGATATCGGCCTGAAATTTTCTTTTTTAGTTATGTCTCTGCCAGGTTTTGGTATCAGGATAATGTTGGTCTCATAAAATGAGTTAGATAGGATTCCCTCTTTTTGTATTGTTTGGAATAGTTTCAGAAGGAATGATACCAGCTCCTCTTTTTACCTATGGTAAAATTCAGCTGTGAACCTGTCTGGTCCTGGACTTTTGTTTGGTAGGCTAGTAATTGCTGCCTCAATTTCAGACCTTGTTATTGTTCTATTCAGGGATTTAACTTCTTCCTGGTTTAGTCTTCTAGGGTGTACATGTCCAGGAATTTATACATATCGTCTAGATTTACTGGTTTATTTGCAAGAGGTGTTTGTAGTAATCTCTGATTATAGTTCACATTTCTATGGGATCAGTGATGATATCCCTTTTTTATTTTTTATTGCGTCTATTCTTCTCTCTTTTCTATTAATCTGGCTAGTGGTCTATTTTGTTGATCTTTTCAAAAAATCAGCTCCTGAATTCATTGTTTTTTTGAAGGGTTTTTTTATGTCTTTATCTCCTTCAGTTCTGCTCTGAACTTAGTTATTTCTTGTCTTCTGCTAGCTTTGGAATTTGTTTGATCTTGCTCTCTAGTTCTTTTAATTGTGACATTAGGGTGATGATTTTAGATCTTTCCTCACTTCTCATATGGGCATTTAGTGATATAAATTTCCCTGTAGACACTATTTTAAATGTGTCCCAGAGATCCTGGTACATTGTATCTTTGTTCTTATTAGTTTTGAAGAACATCTTTATTTCTGCCTTCATTTCATTATTTATTCAGTAGTCCTTCAGAAGCAAGTTGTTCAGTTTCCATGTAGTTGTGTGGTTTCGAGTGAGTTTCTTAATCCTGAGTTCTAATTTGATTGCACTGTGGTCTGAGAGACTAGTTGTTATGATTTCTGCTCTTTTTTTTTAAAATTGCATTTTAGGTTTTGGGGTACATGTGAAGAACGTGTAAGATTGTTGCATAGGTACACACATGGCAGTGTGGTTTGGTGCCTTCCTCTCCATCACCTATATCTGGTATTTCTCCCCATGTTATCCCTCCACAACTCCCCACTCCATGCTGTCCCTCCCCTATTCCTCCCCCTACAGACCCCAGTTTGTGATGCTCCCATCCCTGTGTCCATGTGTTCTCATTGTTCAACACCCACCTATGAGTGAGAACATGCAGTGTTTGATTTTGTGTTCTTGTGTCAGTTTGCTGAGAATGATGGTTTTCAGGTTCATCCATGTCCCTACAAAGGACACAAACTCATTGTTTTTAATGGCTGCATAGTATTCCATGGTGTATATGTGCCACATTTTCCCTGTCCAGTCTATCATGGATGGGCATTTGGGTTGTTTCCAAGTCTTTGCTATTGCAAACAGTGCTGCAATGAACATTTGTGTGCATATGTCCTTATAATAGAATGATTTATAATCCTTTGGATATATATCCAGTAATGGGATTGCTGGGTCAAATGGAATTTCTTCTTTTTTATTGCATTTTAGGTTTTGGGGTACATGTGAAGAACATGCAAGATTGTTGCATAGGTACACACATGGCAGTGTGATTTGCTGCCTTCCTCTCCATCACCTATATCTGGCATTTCTCCCCATGCTATCTCTCCCCAATTCCCCAACCCTTGCTGTCTCTCCCCTATTTATCCCTCAAAGACCCCAGTGTGTGATGCTTCCCTCCCTGTGTCCAAGTGTTCTCATTGTTCAACACCCACCTATGAGTGAGAACATGCAGTGTTTGATTTTCTGTTCTTGTGTCAGTTTGCTGAGAATGATGGTTTCCAGGTTCATCCATGTCCCTACAAAGGACACGAACTCATCATTTTTTATGGCTGCATAGTTTTCCATGGTGTATATGTGCCACATTTTCCCTGTCCAGTCTATCACAGATGGGCATTTGGGTTATTTCCAAGTCTTTGCTATTGTAAACTGTGCTGCAATGAACATTCGTGTGCATGTGTCCTTATAGTAGAATGATATATAATCCTTTGGATATATACCCAGTAATGGGATTGCTGGGTCAAATGGAATTTCTATTTCTAGATCCTTGAGGAATCGCACACTGTCTTCCACAATGGTTGAACTAATTTTCATTCTCACGAACAGTGTAAAAATGTTCCTATTTCTCCACATCCTCTCCAGCATCTGTTGTCTTCAGATTTTTTAATCATCACCATTCTAACTGGCGTGAGATGGTATCTCAATGTAGTTTTGATTTGCATTTCTCTAATGACCAGTGATGATGAACATTTTTTCATGTTTGTTGGCATCATATATATCTTCTTTTGTAAAGTGTCTGTTCATATCCTTCACCCACTTTTGAATGGGCTTGTTTGTTTTTTTTTCTTGTAAATCTGTTTTAGTTTTTTGTAGATTCTGGATATTAGCCCTTTGTCAGATGGGTAGATTGCAAAATTTTTTTCCCATTCCGTTGGTTGCTGACTCACTCTAGTGACTGTTTCTTTTGCTGTGCAGAAGCTGTGGAGTTTAATTAGGTCCCATTTGTCTATTTTGGCTTTTGTTGCCAATGCTTTTGGTGTTTTGGTCATGAAGTCCTTGCTGATGCCTATGTCCTGAGTGGTTTTGCCTAGATTTTCTTCTAGGATTTTTATGATATTAGGTCTTATGTTTAAGTCCTTAATCCATCTGGAGTTAATTTTAGTGTAAGATGTCAGGAAGGGGTCCAGTTTCTGTTTTCTGCAGATGGCTAGCCAGTTATCCCAACACCATTTATTAAACAGGGACTCATTTCCCCATTGCTTGTTTTTGTCAGGTTTGTCAAAGATCAGATGGTTGTAGATGTGTGGTGTTGCCTCTGAGGCCTCTGTTCTGTTCCATTGGTCTGTATCTCTGTTTTGGTACCAGTACCACACTGTTTTGATTACTGTAGCCTGTAGTATAGCTTGAAGTCCGGTAGTGTGATGCCTCCCACTTTGTTCTTTTTGCTTAGAATTGACTTGGCTATGCAGATTCTCTTTTGGTTCCATATGAAGTTTACGGTGGTTTTTTCCAGTTCTGAGAAGAAGGTCATTGGTAGCTTGATGGGGATAGTGTTGAATCTGTAAATTACTTTGGGCAGTATGGCCATTTTCATGATATTGATTCTTCCTAACCATGAGTGTGGAATGTTTCTCCATCTGTTTGTGTCCTCTCTTATTTCATTGAGCATTGGTTTGTAATTCTCCTTGAAGAGGTCCTTTACGTTCCTTGTTAGTTGTATTCCTAGGTATTTTATTCTCTTTGTAGCAATTGCAAATGGCAGTTCATTCTTGATTTGGCTCTCTTAAGTCTGTTATTGGTGTATAGGAATGCTTGTGATTTTTGCACATTGATTTTGTATCCTGCGACTTTGCTGAATTTGCTTATCAGTTTCAGGAGATTTTGGGCTGAGACAATGGGGCCTTGTAAATATATAATCATGTCATCTGCAAATACAATTTGACTTCCTCCTTTCCTAATTGAATACCCTTTATTTCTTTTTCTTGCCTGATCGCTCTGGCTAGAACTTCCAATACTATATTAAATAGGAGTGGTGAGAGAGGGCATCCTTATCTAGTGCCAGATTTCAAAGGGAATGCTTCCAGTTTTTGCCCATTCAGTATAATATTGGCTGTGGGTTTGTTGTAAATAGCTTTTATTACTTTGAGATACCTTCCATCAATAACTAGTTTGTTGAGGGTTTTTAGCATAAAGCGCTGTTGAAATTTGTCAAAGGCCTTCTCTGCATCTATTGAGATATTCATGTAGTTTTTGTCTTTGGTTCTGTTTATGTGGTGAATTACATATATAGACTTGCATATGTTGAACCAGCCTTGCATCCTCAGGATGAAGACTACTTGGTCATGGTGGACAAGCTTTTTGATGTGCTGTTGCAATTGGTTTGCCAGTATTTTATTGATGATTTTTGCATCTATGTTCATCATGGATATTGGCCTGAAGTTTTCTTTTCTTTTTGAGTCTCTGCCAGGTTTTGGTATCAGGATGATGTTGGTCTCATAAAATAATTTGGGAAGGATTCCCTCTTTGGATTGTTTGAAATAGTTTCAGAAGAAATGGTACCAGCTCCTCTTTGTATTTCTGGGAGAATTTGGCTGTGAACCCTTCTGGACCTCGGCTTTTTTGGTATGATGTCTGTTCTTTTGAATTTGCTGAGGAGTGATTTACTTCCAATTATGTGGTCAACTTTTGAGTAAGTGTGATGTGTTGCTGAGAATAATGTTTATTCTGTGGATCTGGGGTGGAGAATTCTGTAGATGTCTATTAGGTCCACTTGGTTCAGATCTGAGTTCAAGTCTTGGATATCCTTATTAATTTTTTGTCTTGTTGATCTAATATTGACAGTGGGGTGTTAAAGTCTCCCTCTTTTATTATGTCTCTTTGTAGGTCATAAAGAGTCTGTCTCTTTGTAGGTCATTAAGGACTTGCTTTATGTATATGGGTGCTCCTGTATTGGGTACATAATATATAGGATAGTTAGCTCTTCCTGTTGCATTGATCCCTTTACCATTATGTAATGCCCTTCTTGGTCTCTTTTGATCTTTGTTGGCTTAAAGTCTGTTTTATCAGAGACTAGGATTGCAACTCTTGCTTTTATTTGTCTCCATTTGCTTGGTAAATCTTTCTCCATTCCTTTATTTTGAGCCTATGTGTGTCTTTGCATGTGAGATGGATCTCCTGAATACAGCGTACCAATTGGTCTTGAGTCTTTATCCAATTTGCCAGTCTGTGTCTTCTGAGTGGGGCATTTAGCCCATTTACATTTAAGGTTAACATTGTTGTGTGTGAATTTGATTCTGCCATTGTGATGCTAGCTCATTGTTTTGCCCATTAGTTGATGCAGTTTCTTCATAGTGTCTATGACCTTTACAATTTGGTATGTTTTTGCAGTGGCTGGTACTGTCGTTCCTTTACATGTTTAGTGGTTCCTTCAGGAGCTCTCGTAAGGCAGGCTTGGTGGTGATGAAATCTCTCACAAATTGCTGATTTGTAAAGGATTTTATTTCTTCTTTACGTATGAAGCTTAGTTTGGCTGGATATGAAATTCTGGATTGAAAATGATTTTCTTTAAGGATGTTGAATATTGGCCCCCACTTTCATCTGGCTTGTAGGGTTTATGCTTTGAGATCTGCTGTGAGTCTGATGTGCTTCTCTTTGTGGGTAACCTGACATTTCTCTCTGACTGTCTTTAGTATTTTTTCCTTCATTTCAACCCTGGTGAATCTGACAATTATGTGCCTTGGGGTTGCTCTTCTGAAGGTATATCTTCACTGTGTTCTCTGTATTTCTTGAATTTGAATGTTGGCCTGCCTTACTAGGTTAGGGAACTTCTCCTGGAAAATATCCTGAAGAGTGTTTTCCAACTAGGTTTTACTCTCCCTCTCACATTCAGGTACACAGATTTAACATAGATTTGGTCTTTTCACATAATTCCATATTTCTTGGAGGCTTTGTTCATTTCTTTTCAATCTTTTCTCTAATCTTGCCTTCCTGCTTTATTTCATTGAGTTGATCTTCAATCTCTCATATCCTTTCTTCAACCTGATCGATTTGGTATTGAAACTTGTGTATGCTTCACGACATTCTCGTGCTGTTTGGCCTGAGCCAGCATCTTGTACCAGCAGCAATGGGTAAAACCCAGCCCAGATAACAGTATCTCTGCCCTGTGAAGCTCACTTCCCAGGACAAGGATGTAAGGAACTGCAAGAAGGAAAGGGCATAGCCTCCTGGTTCCCAAGCACTGCAAGAAGAGGTGATATTCAAAATAGATAATCAGTTTGACAAGGTCATTAGACAACAGGCAGAGGCCCAGGGACCCCTGCAGTGCCAGGAATTAACACTTTAGTTTCCAAATCACAGAGAGCTCCCAAGAGTTCATTGTAAAAGGTACCTGGGGCACTGTTTGTTTCCACAGTAATAAGGAAGTATTTCAAAATATGAACAACTAGAGAACCGAGTTCTGCCGACAACCAGGTGAGCTTTGAAGTGGGCCCTTCCCCAGTTGAGTCTTCAAGTGAGACTCCAGCCTTGGCAGATGCCTTGGCTGCAGACTTAAGGAAGGACCCTGATAAAAACACCAAGGGACAGGACAGCTGGGTATCTGCCCCAATCCCAGCAAGAATCCACCCAGCATCAACAACAATCACCAGAATATCAACAATGACAAAGACAGCCAACATTTGTTAAGGGTGCTCGGGCACTGTGCTGTGTTGAAACAGATCATATGTCTTTCCTAGTTCACAATACCTCAGTGATAATCACGACTATAGCCCCCACTCTGCACTGGCTGCCTCATTCTTTGGTGCCAGGAGAGAAAGCAGCATAATTTAAGGCACTAAAGTGCTGATCCCAGAAGAGATAGGAGAAGACCCAGGATGGAAGATACAAAAGGGATAAATATACAGCTAGCAGCATGGTCAGGGAGACTGTGGGAGCATGCTCAGTAACACGAATAAAAGGAGAACTAAAAAATGCAGGGTCTCACAGAAAGAGTCACAGGGAAACATAGACATGCCTGGAAGGGAAGCAGGGGCTGCAGATTATTCCTGGATGTGGGGAGGCAATCTGTGCCAGGGATTCTCAGTCTTGGTTGAAAGTGAATCACAGGGGGCTTTAATAAATGAGTAGGTGGCAGTCGGGCATGGTGGCTCACACCTGTAATCCCAGCACATTTGAGACCAAGGTGGGCAGATCATTTGAGGCCAGGAGTTCAAGACCAGCCAGGCCAACATGGCAGGCTAAGGCATTTGTGCCAGGATGAAAACCAGTGCCTTCAGCTTCCTGCATTAAGAAAGCCTTGTAAGAAAAAAAATGTGAGCTAAACTGGCACACTTGGTGCCATAGTTGATCTCCATTAGGGTGCTGCCTCCTCATATTATCACCAACTGGTCACAAAGTGTGGATTGCCAGTGTCCCATGGATCACATGTCAAGTGTGGTTAGACCACAGATATGGCATGGTCTAAACACACTCTAAAATTTACTTATTTTGGTCTGGGTATGGTGGCTCACACTTGTAATCCCAGCACTTTGGAAGTTCAAGGTAGGTAGATCACTTGAGGCCAGGAGCTCCAGACCAGTCTGGCCAACCTGGCAAAACCCTGTATTTGCTTAAAAAAAAAAATTAGCTGGGCATAGTGATGCATGCCTATAATCCCAGCTACTCAGGAGGCTGAGACATGAGAATCCTTTGAACCTGGGAGGCAGAGGTTTCAGTGAGCCAAAATTGAGTCACTGAACTCTAGCCTGGGCAACAGAGTGAGACCCTGTCTCAAAAAAAAAATTAAAAGTAAGAATTTTTTGAAGTATACTTATTTTGTTTTCTTTCCCCACTAGAATGTCAGCTCCAGGTGGGCTACTGTATCCTCAGTACATAAAATAATACACAGCAGGTGCTGAACAAATACTTGTCACCCACTGTAGGAGAAAAAAAAAGAATCAAATCATACAGAAAGATACAAAATCAAAAGTATATTGTCTTCTCTTCTATCAGTTCCTCTCCTCCAAAGTGACAGTTTTGTGCATGCTTTTAGAAGAAAATGTATAAGCATATAGGTTTTTAAAAAATATTTTGACAGATTTAAATGGGATCATACTGTACATAGAGTTCTCTTTGTGTAGTTAATAGTATATCATCTGGGTTCATTCTGATCTGCTTCTTTTTTTTTTTTTTAAGTTTTGGTTTTGAAATGTGGTCATGCTCTGTCCTCCAGGCTGGAGTACAGTAATGTGATCATAGCTCACTACAGCCTTCAACTCCTAGGCTCAAGCAATTCTCCTGCTTTGGCTTCCCAAGTAGCTGGGACTGCAAGTGCACCACTGCTATGCCTGGCTTGCTTCATTTGTGTTCATAATGCATGCTTGTCTGGCATGTGGATGTGCCCTGCTGGCATTACCTTTCTCCCATTCATTGCAAAAACAGGTTGTTCCCTGTTTTTTTACTATCATGATCCATGCTACACTGAGTGTTCTGGTGCCTGTCCTGGAATACGGTGACAGGTCTATACCTGCCTAGCTGGCTCTGAAAAGTTTAAAGACAACAGTGCAGGCTGGGTGTTGGCACACACCTGTAATCCCAGCACTTTAGGAGGCAGAGGCAGGGGTGGATCACCTGAGGTCAGGAGTTTGAGGTGAGCCTGACCCAAATGACAAAACCCCGTCTCTTCTAAAAACACAAAATTAACCAGGTTTGGTGACTTATGTCTGTAATCACAGCTACTTGGGAGGCTGAGGCAGGAGAATCACTAGAACCCAAAAGGCAGAGGTTGCAGTGAGCTGAGATCATGCCATTGCACTCACTCCAACCTGGGCAACAAGAGTGAAACTCCATCTCAAAAAAAAAAAAAAAAAAAAAAAAGGCAGTACAACTTACCATTTTGCAAAGCTGGCCCCGTATCAGGAGACCATATAGAGATGGACTATGGAAATTCCCTTTTAAGCACAGTTAAAAACAGTTAATGGTGAAGGATGACTTCAGGTGATGCCCCATGTCTTTTTTGTCTTTTTCTTATTAACTGAGTCATTCTTTTTGTAATGTTGTGCTCATTACAACTATTCCTTCTTGGTCAGGTTGACAAATTTTTCTTTGAAGCAGCATTAAACATTTTTATAAATATGAAACTTAACTGTTAAACTACCACCTGTTTCATGTTAGCTGAGTTGCAGGTGGAATGTTTAAGGAAGTTCTAGCCTTTTCAGCATTTGTGAAAGCGTGCTCATGCTGACACTGAATTTTCTTAGTCTTACCTTAAATCTCTCAGAGTCTGGACCTGCAGGAGAGATAGTGTTCAAATTCAAGCCTGCACATCAGAATCACCTGGATAGCTTAATATATTTGGTTGGTTGATTGATTGATTGATTGAGATAGAGTCTCACTCTGTCTCCCAGGCTAGAGTGCCATGTCGTGATCTTGGCTCACTGCATCTGCTGCCTCCTGGGTTCAAGTGATTCTTCCACCTTAGCCTTTGAGTAGCTGGGATTACAGGTCTACAACACCACACCCAGCTAATTTAAAAAATATTTTTAGTAGAGATGGTGTTTCACCATATTAGCCAGGCTGGTCTCAAACTCCTGACTTCAGGTGATCCACTTGCCTTGGCCTCCCAAAGTGCCTGGATTACAGGCGTGAACCACTGTGTTGGTCAATAGCTTGTTAGTATAAAACGCAGCTTTCTGGACCCCACTCAGATTTTCAGTTTAGTAGATCTGGGTGGGGCCTGAGTATCTGCATTTCTAACACATCCCCAGGTACTGCTGCTGGTTCAGGTCGACATGTAGAGACACACTGGAGGTGATCCTCACTACTCAAAGTGTGGTCCATGGACCATCAGCCACGGCATCACCTGGTGCTTATTAACAGTGCAGAATTTTAGGCCTCAGCCCAGATCCACTGAAACAGAATCTGAATTGTAACTAGTTCTCTAGGTGGTGTGTATGGACATTAAAGTTCAAGAGACACTGGAAGAAAGTAGGAGTAAAGAAACTTTTTCTGGAAACTTTCAGCATTCCGGGCCATAGGGTCTTTGTCACAAATACTTGTCTCTTCCCATGTAGTGGAAAAGCAGCCTTAGATAATATGGAAATCAATGGGTGTGACTGTGTTCCTGTAAAAATGTATTTAGAAATGCTAACATTTAACTCTTACAGAATTTGCATCTGTCATGTAATATTGTTTTGATTTTTTTTTTCACTATTAAAAATATAAAATCTGGCTGGGGGCTGTGGCTCATGCCTGTAATCTCAGCACTTTGAGAGGCTGAGGCAGGTGGGTTGCTTCAGGCTAGGAGTTTGAGACTAGCCTGGCCAACATGGTGAAACCTGGTCAGTAGTAAACACAAAAAAAATTAGTTGGGCATGGTGGTGCATACCTGTGGTCACAGCTACTCAGGAGGCTGAGGCAGGAGGATCACTTGAACCCAAAAGGCGGAAGCTGCAGTGAGCCAAGATCATGCCACTACACTCTCAACTGGGCAAAAGAGTGAGATGCTGTGTTCCACAAAAAAATTAGCCAGGCATGGTGGAGCATGACGGTCATCCCAGTTTCTTGGGAGGCTGAGGCATGGGAATGGTTTTAACCTGGGAGGTGGAGGTCTCATTGAGCCAAGGTCATGCCATTGCACTTCAGCTTGGGCAACAGAGCAAGACTGTCTCAAAAAAATTTTTAAAATGCAATCCAATTAAAAAATGCTGAGCTCATGAGCCATATGTTGACCTCAGTCCATTTTTGGCCATCTCCTGGCTTAGAGGAATGTTCTTCTGAGAGTCAGGTCACCTGCCACATTCTACTGCTAGCTCACAGTGTGACCCCGAAGCCGGTTAGCTCACTTCCCTGGCTCTAGATTTTGTCATATGGAAAATGAAGAAGTTAGATCTCAAGCATGTCAAATACTGGGCCCTTCCCTTCCTTCTCATGCACACAGCAGACACCCACAGTTACTCATGGTGTTCTTTCCCACGAGTTAGGTTCAAGCAGCCCTCCAGGTGACTGCTGCCATTGGACTGGAGTTGAGCAAGAAACAGCATCTCATTGCTCTTCTGTGACTCCGTGTTTCCTAAGATCGCTTCTAGCTCTAGTGCCCCTGCATTCTGCCTTGTACATCATATTCTTCTTACACCCTAGTCCCTTGACTTTACCAGGATGTATTGACGAACTCTGTCTCTTTTATTTCACTTCAAATTTCTTTTTGTATTTTTAGTAGAGATAGGGTTTCTCCATGTTGGTCAGGCTGGTCTTGAACTCCCAACCTCAGTGATCTACCCACCTCAGCTTCCCAAAGTGTC
>PVKP010023296.1:0-36453 GCA_004027715.1 Plecturocebus donacophilus | reverse complement strand
GTTCTCTGTATTTCCTGGACTTGAATATTGGCCTGCCTTGCTAGGTTGGGGAAGTTTTCCTGGATAATATCCTGAAGAGTATTTTCCAGCTTGGATTCATTCTCTTTGTCACATTCAGGTACACCTATCAAACGTAGATTAGATCTTTTCACATAGTCCCATATTTCTTGGAGACTTTGTTCATTCCTTTTTACCCTTTGTTCTGTCATTTTGCCTTCTCGTTTTATTTCATTGAGTTGATCTTCGACCTCTGATATCCTTTCTTCTGCTTGGTCAATTCAGCTGTTGAAACTTGTGCATGCTTTGCAAAATTCTTGTATTGTGTTTTTCAGCTCCATCAATTCACTTATATTTTTCTCTAAGTTGTCCATTCTCATTAGCATTTCATTAAATCTTCTTTCAAAGTTCTTAGTTTCTTTGCATTGGGTTAGAACATGTTCTTTTAAGTCACAGAAGTTTCTTATTATCCACCTTCTGAAGCCTGATTCTGTGAGTTCCTCACACTCATCCTCCGTCAGGCCTTGTTCTCTTGCTGATGAGGAGCTGCGATCCCCTATAGGAGGAGAGGCATTCTGATTTTGGGTGTTCTCAGCCTTTTTGCACTGGTTTCTTCCCATTTTTGTGGATTTATCCACCTGTCGTCTTTGTAATTGCCGACTTTCAGATTGGGTCTCTGAGTGGACGTCCGGCTTATTGGTGATTAAGTTTTTTCTGTTTCTTAGTTTTCCTTCGGCAGACGCCCCTTCCCCACAGAGCGGGGCCTTCCCGGGTTCAGCTGTGCTTGCTCTCAGTCCTCAGCGCTTCCAATTGTCGTTCTCCTTGTGGGAATGGGACCAGCGGAGCCCGACTAAAAGGGCACCCAGTCCCGTATACTCCGCACTGAGAAGCGCCGCGCCGGGGCACTGGCACAACACCCGCGCCGGCCAAAAGAGTCACACTGGCGACCTGTGTGGCTCCTTTGCCGGGAATCTCCAAGTTTGTGGGCATTGAAAATTCGTCTGCAATTGCGGCGTCCACTCGCTCTCTGCACTTTCACTGGGAGCTACAATCCTGAGCTGCTGCTACGTGGCCATCTTGGATCTCTCTCCTGTATGTGCAGTTTTAACTAAGATCTCATAAAGAAGTTATTTGGGGTCTACTTTAATACAGACTAATAGATGATAAAAGCCTTGCAGTTCTATTATATCATGTAGGGTATTGTCATATTTGTTTTAATCTAGATAAGAAACTTTTTAAAAATGTGTATCACCTGGACAATTTTTTAAAATCTCAGTAATATTTAGCCCTCTTCAATGTAATTGGCCAATCAAAGGAAACATCCTTTGATGGACAAGTGACTACTTAGGGACCAGAATAAGTTGACTTACTATATGAGATTGTCATGCATTTCTTTAGACAGTTAAATGTTAGTGTACAAGTAGGACCAGGGATTTTAAAACTATGATTTTACTGTTAAATTCTCACTACACCCTAAAAGCAATTAGGTAGTATGGCCAGTAATTGATTCAGGTCATTCTTATTTTGTGACAGTGTTTCTGTATTTATATACAGATACAGATTTATTTTATTTTTGAATGAGTTGATTGCTAGTCAGAAAGACTTCGCATCCATGTGTTGCCCTGCTAAAAGTAGCCTTTATGTTTCATCAAACTTGTTCCAGCGAATCCATATTTTAGAGGCAGTATTTGGAGGCAAAAGCATTAATACACAGGTAGTATATTTGAATAAGGCAAAGAGAACTCAAAGCAGTTTGCTTAGTATCAAGAATATTAACAAAGTGAATTAGGGGAAAGAAGTTTTAATTTTGTTTTCTTACAGCTTTGCCAGGAAGTAAAGCTTCGGAGGAAAATCAATATGAATGAACATGCTAAGATCATTGATCTTTACCATGAGAAGACCATTCCAGACAAAATAGTAGAATCTTCCCCAAATTACCCTGATTTAGGACAATGTGAATTTACAAGGATGAATCTCAAAGATGGTCTGAGAAATGAAAATAAAACAGAGCAGAGCTTAGTCAGTGGAGGAAATCAAATATGTAAGGAACAAAAAGCAACAAAAAAATCAAAAGTAGAGTTTTTGGATCCTCTGGCTACAGACACCCAAAAAGAATGTGAGGCCTGGCCTGACCTGAGTACTTCTGAGGAAGAGAACAAGAGCTGTTCTGGCGCCCTCAATACAGTAAGTAAGATGTGATTGGCCTAGCACTGTTTCTAAAGAAATATTTACATTTCAAAGTGCTAACGTGCTGTTGCTTATATGTGTAAAGGCTCTTGAAGAACTTGTGAAGGTTAGTGAAGAATTGTGCAGCTTTCAAAAGGAAATTCGAAAGCGGTCTAACCATAGAAGGTAGGCAGATACATCTGATTATTTTAGATTGGTAAATCAAAAAGAATATTGTTTTTAATCCAAACTGCTTCCTCCTTACATGTAAGAACTAGTGAGTTATTAAAATGCATTATCTGGGGTGGGAGAAACTTTAATTTTTTGTTTGTTTGTTTGTTTTTGAAATAGAATCTCACTCCATTTCCCAGGCTGGAGTGTAGTGGTGTGATCTCAGCTCGCTGAACCCACTGCCTCCCAAGTTCAAGCAATTCTTCTGCCTTAGCCTCCCAAGTAGCTGGGACTACAGGCACAAGCCACTATGCCCAGCTATTTTTTTTTTGTATTTTTAATAGAGACAGGATTTCACCATGTTGGCCCGCCTGGCCTCAAACTCCTGACCTCAAATAATCTCCCTGCCTCAGCCTCCCAAAGTGCTGGGATTACAGGTGTAAGCCATCACACAACGCCAAAAACTATAATTGTATATTTCTCTGTTCACTAATTCTTAAAGCAAATCTTCCAATTCTCTTTGTAATCTGACTGTTAGTAACTCTTTACGCTTTTTGTTGTTTAATTAAGGTAGACCCTCCATAAAAAATTAGTGAAGTGGGCCAGGCGCAGTAGGCTCACGCCTGTAATCCCAGCACTTTGGGAGGCCAAGGCAGACAGATCACTTGAGGTGAGGAGTTCAAGATCAGCCTGACCAACATGGAGAAATGCCATCTCTACTAAAAATACAAAAAATTAGCTTGGTGTGATGGCATATGCTTGTAATCCCAGCTACTCAGGAGGTTGAGCAGGAGAATCACTTGAACCCAAGAGGCAGAGGTTGCAGTGAGCCGGGATCACACCATTGCACTCCAGCTTAGGCAATAAGAGCAAAACTCGGTCTCAAAAAAAAAATTAGTAAGTAAGCGCTAAGGTAGTTCTTTCGCATTCTGAGCATTTGGGTAATGAGAGTGTGCAACTGAGCTAATTCAGTTAAATGTATCATTAAATGATGTCAGATTTAACAGTGTGGCATTTTGGTTATATAATCACGTTCTGAAATGTTTAATGCTTAAGAATGCTTTATTTCACTTCAATTAGTATTTCTATATTGGAGCCTACATAATTTTCAGAACAACATATTGTAAATATGTACACATGCACACATGCCACACACAAAAAAATGCTGTTTCTGTTTGGAAACAGTATATACTTATAACAGTAAGTTTTAGCCAAATTAACAGATACATTTGAATTCTCTACAAGTTAAGTAAAGATGGATTATTCTAGGATCAACATTTATGTCTCCTCATGGCGCAGTATGCTTCATTTAGAAAGCTACACAAATGCATTCCCTTATTTTTCATTAGTTATTAGGAAGCTCAGAATTTTTGTGCTGACTTGCAATATATTTTCTTAGCCAAACATGTTTTAAACACAACTTTGTCCTCTATTTGCCCATTTAGTTTTGCTTCTGTTCTCTGTTAATAGGTATTTATCCACATTTTCTTATAAGTTATCTCCTTTTTTTTTTTATAATTTGAAGAGGTATAAATACAGTTTACCTGTATCAGTGTGATTAAGATTGAATTGTGATATTTAGATTTTTATTTACTGTAACTCAGAAAATTTACTTGCCAATTTTCTTCTACAAATCACACCTAATATAAAGTTCTTATTGTCACTGCATGGCCTTTAGAACAAGGTTTAAGATATTTAATTTGTAATTCAAAGACATTACAATTTGACAGGACCTAATGTTTCTCTCTTATTTTTCATTATCCTCCCCACTCTGCTTTATAATTCATCCATATCAAAGTACTCATTTTCCTTTTAATAGCCATAGTTTTTAACCACAGCTCACTTTGTCTGTATACCTTTTACTCAAATCATTCAAAAAATTTTTCCTTTTTTTTTTAAGGCCAAATAACACCTTCCTTTGGGAATTACTCATGCCTCATTGCACTTTTATTTAGATTTCTATCTTACTATTTAAAATGTTATTTCAAATTCAAGGAGAAGAACTTGAGCTCACATTACATAATGAATAAGAATTCAGCAGGGAGAGAGGAGGTGAAAGAATGGCCAGATAAAAGCTACAAAAAGGGAAATGCCAGTAACAGAAACCCAGGAGACTCCATAGTTTAATCTGAGGGTAGGTGAAGTCTCAGCTAATAGCGAAAATGAGAGATGAGTTTGGAAAGAATTTGAGTCAGAGTATGTAGAACATTGAATATAACACTGAGAGGTAGACTTCATTCTACCATAAAAGGACTTGAAGTTTTTGACTCCGAGGTTTATATAAAAATGATTTATGAGGGAGTTGTGACTCCTTTTCCTATAGCAGAAACTCATTGCTTAAGCCATGGTTTCTTTTGGAGCTTATTCTAAATAAAGTTATAACTAATATACCATGTTTTATCATTGTTTAGGATGAAGTCAGATTCTTTTCTCCAGGAAATGCCAAATGTAACTAATATACCTCATGGGGACCCCATCATCAACAGTGACCAGTGCATTCTCCCAATCAGTTTAGAGAAAGAAAAACAGAAAAATAGAAAGAATCTGAGCTGTACCAATGTGCTCCAGAGCAATTCTATGAAAAACTGTGGAACTGATACAATCGATTCAAAAAGAAATGAAACTCCACCAGTTCCCCCTCCAAGAAGTACCTCTCGAAATTTTCCCAGCTCGGATTCTCAACAAGCCTATGAAAGATGGAAGGAAAGGTTAGACCACAACAGCTGGGTGCCCCATGAGGGTCAAAGTGAAAGGAATTACAACCCTCACTTCTCTTTGAGACAATGTGAGATGTCTATGTTGTATCCAAATGAAGGGAAAACTTTGAAAGATGGTATCATCTTTTCCTCTTTGGTACCAGAAGTCAAAATAGATAGCAAGCCTCCAAGTAATGAAGATGTTGGGCTTAGCATGTGGTCATGTGACATTGGGATAGGTGCAAAAAGGAACCCTTCTACTTTGTGGTTTCAGAAAACCTGCTCTACCCCCAATAATCCAAAATATGAAATGGCGATCCCAGATCACCCTGTTAAATCTCATCCCGATCTTCATGTAAGTAATGACTGTAGCTCTTCAGTGGCAGAGAGCAGTAACCCAGTTAGAAATTTCAATTGTGTCTTTGAAAGGACTATAAGGAATGAAAGGCTGGCAGCAAAGACTGATGAATTTAACAGGACTGTATTTAGAACAGATAGAAACTGTCAGGCAGTACAGCAAAATCAAAGCTGCTCCAAGTCATCCGAGGATCCCAAGCCCTGTGATACTTCATCTACTCACACAGGTAGCATAGCAGAAAGTAACCAGGTGTCTGGTATTTGGAAAACCAGTGCCCACACGCCTGTGCCCATGGAAAATGTGCCTGATAATCCCACCAAGAAATACACAACAGACCTAGTCAGACAAATGCAGGGACACATAAGTCCTCGCAGTTATCGGAATATGCTCCATGAGCATGACTGGAGACCAAGTAATTTGTCTGGCCGCCCGAGGTCAGCTGATCCCAGGTCAAATTATGGTGTTGTGGAAAAGCTGCTGAAAACTTATGAAACAGCAACAGAGTCTACATTGGAAAATTCTAAGTGCTTCCAGGATAATGGGACCAAATGTAATTCTGATGTCAGCGGTGGTGCCACATTAAGTCAGCATGTAGAAATGCTCCAAATGGAACAAGAGTTTCAGCAAAAGACAGCTGTATGGAGGGGACAGGAAGTGAAGCAAGAAATAGATCGGAAAAAGATAACAGAGGTGAGAAAGCAGATAATGCATTTTGGTAGCATCCGTATTAGAAATGGCTCTGAATTCATTTTATATGTCCCATTCATCTAAACAGAATGAGGGCACAAGTTTTGGACTCTTGTTAGTCTCTTGACCCTGTTTGTAAATAAATATAACTCAACACGAAACTTGAAGGTGTTTTCAAGACTGAGAATAGTACATTATAACTTTTTAAAGATTCTGGGATGGGCACAGTGTCTTACGCCTGTAATCCCAGCACTTTGGGAGGCCAAGGCGGGCGGATCACGAGGTCCGGAGATGGAGACCATCCTGGCCAACATGTTGAAATACCATCTCTACTAAAAATGCAAAAATTAGCTGGCCGTGGTGGCTCATGCCTGTAATCCCAGCTACTCGGGAGGCTGAGGCAGGAGAATCACTTGAACCCCAGGGAGTCAGAGGTTTCAGTGAGCCGAGATCACGCCACTGCACTCCAGCCTGGCGACAGAGCCTCAACAAAAAAAAAAAAATTAAAAATCCTGAAATGGGAAACCATAAATACAGTAAGTGGATTTAGGAAGCTCAAGAAGATCAAATGCTTTTCTTTCTTGAAAAAATATTCAGAATGGATATTTCTTGATTTGTAGAATTTCATTCTTTTAAAGGTTCTTTTAAGTGTATGGAAAATATTTTAAAAATCGTTTTCACTTTTCAGTTATTAACTATGATTAGTTCAGTCATTCTCAGCATTTGACTTATGTTCTTTCTCATAGGATTAGTCACATTAATATGAATATGGGAAATACACATCATTTAAAACAGTGCCTAACAGAGCCCTCTTATCTATGGAACTAAAAGATAGTATATATAAATAAGGTTATTTTTATTTGTATGCTATATATTCTTAGCATAGAAAGGGACCAAAAAAGCCCCCACTCAAATGGGCATTTAAGTAAACTGGTATCTTTTTTATTCCTGTCGAATCTTCATTAGTTATAGGAGAAAAAGAGGTCAAAGAAATTGGTATTTACAAAGGAGTTATACAACAGTTCTCTTTTATTCATATAATTGTTAAGCGTAACAAAAAGTTACAAGGTGACATATTGTTATTATTAATCAATGCTTCAAAACTCCTAGTTTCATAGAATGCAGTGGGTATGCAGCATGATTTTAAACTATTATGCAAGTTGCTTCCTTCTGTGTAAACAGTTATTATGTGGATTTGAAAGCCTGCAAAAATATCAGCTTTCATCCATCTGAGGAGAAATCTTGCCTGTTTCCTTCCATAAGGTGCAAAAAGTATCCTGCTTTTGTATTTCTCTGCCTTTTAGTTGAGCCCATCAATGTCTGCAACATCCTGTAGCTAAAGATATGAAACAGAAATATCTGTGCAATAACCAACCAAAATTATCATTAACTAGCAAGAAATAATACTAAGCAATTTCCCTTTTTGCATTCACTGGGAGTTTGGTGAGAAGGTCCTCTACTGTAGATCTTTAGGAGTAGTTTTTGTTTTTTGTTTTTTCCCCTTGTGAACAAATCTAAAAAATAGATCTCCAAAAAGAAAAAGAAACTGCAGGTTACTGTCAGGCCATGGCTAAAATAGAAATAGGAGGCCATCCTCACTGCCTAGCTCAGATGAAAGAGCACAGGCTTCTTCGGGTCTAAGAAGTGTCAATAAGAACACAGTGTATAAAGTGTGTTATGGAAGCTTTGTACTTTTCTTTTAATTTTAAGAACCAAGGAATGCTTTTCTTCCATTAAAATAAAAGGAAAGAAGAAGGGAAATTATAAAAAGAGAAGAAAAGTGAAGGAAACAGTTTTCTGTTATCAGAACATGCCCGAGATATAGCAACTCTGTATTAGTATTAGAATGAAGATATATTTAAAAGTATTTTAATGATAATTTTAAGGTTTTGATAGATAGTGCCAGTGATAGTGAAAAAAAAGCACTAATCATTTGGTTTGTGTGCTTTTAGCTTATTAACTCTAAAAGTGTCAATAACTTGATATAAATGAACAGTTTCTTCTATAAATTATCTTTTTATTTTTAATTAACACTATAACATCCTAATAGCCCACTAAGAAACATCTGTAGTTCCATGATATTCAATTTATTTAGCTTGAACTTTTAAATCCTGAGCTTATCTTTAGTTGTACATAGAGATTAACTGTATCAAAATTTGTCAGTGTGAGGAAAAGTACAAGACTATCAAGTGCCATATTTCATATTAAAATTGAATTGCCTTAAAACATTCAAAATCACAAATTTTAGGCAAGCACCTTCTTTAGTTTTCAATGCTTTTTCTTTCTTGTAAATTTACTAACAGACACATCTTACAGTTGAGACCCATCATATATTAAGCCCATCGTTAGTGCCCAGAGAGTGAGAGGAATGTCTTTACTTGTGTCCTAGGAATCCATGTCAGTGAACGCCTCACGTGGAAAAGGATTTTCCCGACCTGCTAGACCAGCAAATCGCCGTCTCCCCTCCAGATGGGCATCCAGATCTCCATCTGCACCCCCTGCCTTGCGGAGAACTACTCACAGCTATACAATTTCTCTGCAATCCGAAGCATCGATGGTTTAAGTCTTTGGCCTGGATTGCTATGTTACAGAGGTTCTAGTCCCACTTGTCAAACAGAGCATTCTGAGTGTTTATAGGCAGTCCTGTTCTCTTCCGACAAGCAATTTAAATCCTAACTTTCCATCAGTCTTCAGTGTTTTTAATCTAAGGAATAATTATCTTCCTGTATTTTGATTTCTTAGGTCAGAATTTTTTTACGCCATTCTCATTAATTTTCCAATATGATATAAGTTGAAACAATGTATAATATTGTATATTCTTTCTTGCAAGTGGCAGAAAGCAAGGTTATGTGCATGGCCCTGTGTTTGTAGGTGCATGTATTGAAATAGGAAGTATCCTAGTATGTATTTAGATATGAAAAACTTATGTGCTACTGTTGACTTTGAAATTATAACATGTATACCTATATATTCTTTGTGTTTATTTAAAAGTTTTGAAAATATACAATACTGTTTATATTTTGTATACCTTTTAATAGGTATCCACTTAAGGCATTTGCAGTACAAATATTAATTAACCACTTCCTTGGTCCCCAGCTACATTGAAAAAGAAGAATTATGCACACATCTAACATGGGTAGATTTCTAAAGATAACTCATAAATAATTTCTTAACCCATTTAAGGATAAAATAATACCATTGATTTCCTTGTTTATTCTTTTTAAATAAAAATGTCGCAAGTTTAATAGATCAGCTGTCTAAAGCAAACATAAAATGTTCATAAATGTTTTATATATTATTTGGTAGTCTAGTATGTCTTTAACTGCATATTTGATCCTCAGAGCCAGTATCATGAGACCGTGTTATAAATGACATGACTAAATAATGAATTTATTTTATCAGCCTCAGTAACAAACGTTTCCTAAATGGAATGCAAAAAGAAATTGAATGATGTTGAATTTTAGTTTTTCTTAAAATTGTGGTAAGCTTTTAGTTTAGCTGCTTTACATGGAGTCATACATACTTAGAGGTAAGTCATTTATTATTTATTTCTTTTTCTAACCTTTTTCTTAAAATTAATAGATAACAAACTAATTAATTAATTTTACTAACAAGGAAGACCAGGAATAATATTTCATTGAGAGCTGAATTATACTTCTTATAGTGTGCTACAAAAACAAAAGGTTTAAACTAAACCTTGACACCCACAGTAGCATCAGGAATAGAAATGCATATTTTGGCTATAGTTTGCATACAGTGAACACATAAAATCTATACTGAAAATTGACAGAAATATGAATGTTAAGGGGCTTGGAATTCTAAATGGAGGATTTTAGAAGGAAATATGCTCTCTACTATCTCTATATAAAACCAATTATGTTATATTATTAGCTATTAATTCTACTTAAGCTTTTCTTTTACTAAGAAAATTCTTATGCCAAACATATTCCAAGAGCCACCTCCTTATGATGTATTCTAACCATTTAGAGAAATTTACTTCATTGTACACCATGACCTGAGGTAAAGAAAATAATTTTCAAATTGTAGACTTCCGTGAAAGGCTTAAGATGGTAGCATGGTGATGTTTAGATTCATACTTTAGTTTCAGGAGTTAAGTGGAATTAAGCTTATAGAATGATTTGGATCAGATGGTAACTAAGGTCTATAAATCTACTCTTTTCTTATTTCCTTCAAGAAGATCTTTTTCCATAGGAAGCTATCAAAGAAAAGTAAACTAGTCACCAAGTAATATCATTTTGATAATATGCTTTCCAGCTAGAGGGGAGCAAACACCAGAAAAGTGGAACCCTGGGTCATAAAATGATGGACCTGTTAGGAAAATGCTATTGTGTGACAATGAAGAGCCTGCCCAAGGACTGTGCAACAGATCTGTTCCTCCATCACGGTATCCCAAGTAGGCTGGTATGATCTGTGCTTCCTTCAAATATTGAGGATCTCCTTAAAAAAATGAAATTTCTGATCTCACCCTGTAATTACTAAAGCAAAATTTCCAGGGGTAGGGACTGGGACTCTGCAGCCTTTAATAAAGCAAAAAAGCAAAATATTGATGATCAGGTAGATTTGAAAACAGTGACGTTGATTGATCTCTGAATGGATGGATACCCTTGGGTGGTCCCTTTTTCTTCCTAGAACTTGTCTTTGTTATCTGTAAATTAGAATGGCTATACTTTCAGGCTTCACAATTTTAAGCCACTTTTTTCTATTAACAGTTGAGTGAACCAATGGGACACATTTTAACACCTTTTTATGTTGACAAATTCGAGTTGAGAAAAGTAAATTAGCATCTAGTCCAAACCCTTAATTGTAAAACTGAAAATCTAAGATTATTTGAATGTTCTGTTTTCTCTTTTTAAATATTTTATAATTCTTAAATGGAAAAGCCTATTAGGTAAATGGAAATAATCCTTGAAAATATTTTTTGATGTTTTGTGATTTTTTACTGGTAAATTTCTAGTTTAGCTTGGCATTTTCTTTCCAACAATATACCCTTTATTATGCTATCATTGCTAGATCTAAAGAGACTTGTAAGCATTTCTGGAAATATTTGATTTAAAAACATATATTAATAGATGTTTTCCCTAGCAGACTTTTGGAGCAAAAATATTATTTTAGTTCAGCAGAGGATTACTGATATAATGGGCTGATCTCAAAAAGGAATAAGAATGAGGCAGAGAAGAGTACTTGAGTTTCTGTGTGTGTGTGTGTGTGTGTGTGTGTGTGTGTGTGTGTGTGTGTGTGTCACATAAGTTCTCCATATTGCCTTATGTCCCAAAGCCAAATATAAAAATATAAATGATGCTTTGTATAATTCATTTTATCAAAAATTACCCATAACTTTCATTTGTTTTTATATGGACAATGAAGATGATCCTCTTTCATTTTGCAGATGTGGCCATAAAATATTATTTACTACTACATAGGTGATTTTACCAGGTTTAGTTATCTTGAGGAAACATCTGGACTTAAAAGAGTTTCTGCTTCCCTACAAAGATCTTTAAAATTATTTTTAGGCACATTTGTGATAAACAACTACTTGATATTGAAATCTCCTTCAGCTGTTAGCAGTTGTCATATAAAGCAGGCATAAAAACAACTGTGTGTGGCATTTGTATACATTGAGAACACTTTTCCTTCCCTCCTTTTCTTCAGTGAACTCCAGTAAAGCTGAGTATCTTATGAAATCTAAATTCAAATATGTACACTGTTCACTCTGGCCTCTTTCAAAATATCTCTAGATAGTAGAATTGAAGCCAAACCTTCCTGACTTCCTGCTGCTGGCCACACCAAACTCTATATGGCTTCTCATACACTGACATCCTCTCTGTACCCATTTAACTGCTAATTGAGTCTGATAAAAGTTTTCTTTGAAAAAGGTTTTCACTTCTAAGATTTGCATTTACATCATAAAATTAAATCATTTTCAGGAAAATCAGATTTTTTATTATAGTACTATTTGCTTTAAATTCTGCATGTTTTTCTTAAGTAGCAAGTACATATTATCAGAACTTACAACTATGACTTGTTCATCTTACCCTGAAAATATGTTCCTACAAAAAAAATGTGCTTTGCAAATCAAAAGCAAAAATTGGGGATGAGGGGTTCTACAGACAAGTACCAAAGATGATTGCTCATCATGTTTACTGTATGCATATTCATCATAGGAAGTAATTTTTGTTTTAGTGGGAATAAAATCATGATACTTAAAATCTGCACACATTTCAATGATCTTATTAATCCAATAGATTAAATTGAAAAGTCCTAGGAAAAATTCTGTTTGTATGAAGCTATGGAGAAATCTAGAAATTAGGGAAGGGTCTAGATTTTGAAAGACCTAAGAACTCAGAACAAGTTCATTTAGAGGTGGGAAACCAGAGATTCAAAGAGGTCTTCCTGGCTGCCAAGATTACAGGGACAAAATCTAAGCCTGGACTCACTCATGTTCTGCTCCCCTGTATAAATGTCCTATGTGCATCTGTGACTTTATTGTTTGCAAAGCACATTCATATTCCTGACTTGTTTGCTTCTTACAACAAATTTCAAGGCAGGCATAGTGATTTCTAAGTAAGAAGGAAAAGTTAAGTAGTTAAGATAATAATTTGAATAAATATTTTCCAAGATGAGAGTTAAAGAGATGGCTCTTCAGACTCCTAGCTCAGGCTCTTTTCCCAGCCTTCTTTTCCCAAGGAAGAGAAGAGAAAGAAAAAGATTGAACAGCTCTTTTTCATTTTTGTCTTGTTGCATTTTATATATGACAATGAAATTATTTATCTTGCTCTCATTGAGAGTTTCTATTCATCCTTTCAGTGATCATCAAAAGTCATCACCCTGACTTAAATGGTGTCATCAAATTCAAGAAGTTGTGAACAAGACTTTAACAAAATATTTCCACTTTTAATGCCTTTACCCTGATTTTATATAAATTTTGTATGTAGGACATGAGGTTGAAGTAAACCCAACAAATAGCCAAGCAGTCTTCATCTATAGCATCAACTGAATCCTGACCTCAGTCTTCAAAAAACAGGAGAATAGTTTCACACTTTGTAAGTTATATATACTCCAGAATAAAAGCAGTTTGCTTGAAATATTAGTTCATTTGTGCTCCTATAACAAAACATCAAGACTGGGTGATTTTTAAAGAATAGAAATTTATTTCTCTACAGTTCTGGAGGCTGGGAAGTCCAAGCTATATCTGCAAGCAGATTCGGTGTCTGGTGAGGGCTGCTGTGTGGTTTCAAGGTGGTGCTGCATTGCTGTGTCTTCACATGGCAGAAGGGGCCAACACTATTCTCACATGGAGAAACAGCAGAATAGCAAGAAGCAGCTGAATGCTGTGTGAAGCTTCTTTTATAAGGCCCTTAAATTCCATTCATGAGGGAGGAGCTTTTATAATCTAATCACTTCCTAAAGGCCCTACCTCTTAATATTGGAGATTAACTTTCAACAGGAATTTTGGAGGGACATATTCAAACCATAGCAAGCATACAGTAATTTCCAATATAAATCTCACTAGAAATTACAGTCACATGCTGCACAAAACCAGTTCAATGCACATATACGATGGTAAGATTATAATACAATATTTTTGCTATGCCTTTTCTATGTTTACATATACAGATACCATTGTGTTACAATTGCCTTCAGTATTCAGTACAGTAACATGCTGTACAGGTTTGTAGCCTAGGAGCAACAGACTATACCATCAACCCTAGGTGTGTAGTGGGCTATACCATCTAGGTTTATGTAAGTACACTCTGTGATGTTTGCTCAATGATGAAATCACCTGAGGGCACGTTTCTCAGAACATGTCCCTGTTGTTAAGCAATGTGACTGTAATTGTGCTCTGCTGCCAGTTTCTTTTTGAAGCTTTATTTTTCAATTACTTTCTCATGGCAATTTTATAAGAATCATTAAACAAATTTAATCCAGCTATTTGGGATCTGCAGATATTTTCTTATATAATGCTGATTAGTCTCAAAATAAAGCCAAATTGTCTAACCTGAATTATATATTCGTTTATTTCAATTTTCTTAAAAGTTTCTGTTTAAAATTAACCCAGTAAAGGGTTTTTAAAGTTAATTCTATCTGTAGTAAAATATCTCATTTGCAATGAAAGCCACAGAAGCACCCACAATATTCTTCAGAGGCAGTTACATATAGGAGTAATAGAGGGCCAAAGTCCCCATCTATGAAAAATCAGGAGGTAAATGATTGGGAATAAAGATTCTTTCTAGGAAAGCTGAGGTAAGGAGAGAGAAATTGAGACCTGCCATGCACCTAGTTAAAGATGGTGGCCACGTAGCCATTCATTTAGCCCCCAGAGCTAAATGAATTTATGAGGTATCCTACTTAACAAAAGCAAGCACTAGACTACCCGGACAGATCTGGAGGCTGGGAAAAGCACTACATCGGGACTGCAGGGTGGAAAGTGCTAGAGATCAGACAGGCAGTCCATCCTCAAGGAGATCTCTTCCTAAAACATCAGAGATCTGACCTTGGGCCAGGGTAGAAATAAAGTATCCAGGGGAAAAAAACAAAAAAAAAAAAAAACAAAAAACTGGCAAATACAATCAAGATCCTAGTCCTAGGGACCGGCATATAGGAGAGTTAAGAGATACAACTTGAAGTAGGATGCAGGTCCGTTGGAAAGAGGAATTGAGAGGTCTTTAAAGCATGTCACATCTTTACTAAAGTTGGGACCTAAAAAGACTACAGTGGCAACTAAGGACCCATTTGTAGGCAATTAGGAGAGTAACCACCACTAAGCTGAAATAAAAGGAGGCTCCAGGCAGCTTGAGCCCTCATCCGGGAAATTTTTAGGAAAAAATTCATAGGAAACCACCGGGAGGCTTTTTTTCTGTGAGAGATTGAAAAAGAAACAAAATTGATGTGGTGGGGACTGATCCTCTCTTTTCTCTCTACTTTCTATTTAGTGTCATTTTTTGTAACTTTATCCCCAGGACCTAAAACTTTACCTGAAAACATAATAAATAAAACAAACCATCTGTACTTTCATATAATTGACAATAAGAACAAAAATTAAAAGATATATTTTTCTCCAATTGAAATCAAAAATAGGCACACAAAGAGTAGGACCATTTTTAGAACTTATAAAATTACTCAAAATTGTCTATTTAAATATGACATTGATGAGCATAGGGAACACCTGTACTGCATTGGTAAGAATAGATACAGTCTCGCGGAGAAAGAAATGCAATGTGAGTAAAAGTAAAGAGAGTGAAACTCAATCAACCTGTTCTGAGCTCTTCTGCACAGTGGGGTGACGGGCTGCATGGAGCATAGGAAAAGGGATTTCAAGAACAAGAATATCCCGTGTTGATCCACTCCTGTCCAGTGAGAAAGGCCAGGCTCTGAGAACAGAAACTTTCTGCCACAGGACTACTTCCTTCTGTTGTGGGAACAGGAAGTGCCCCCAGATGGATCTGTCCCACACAGGTATCCCTGGAGGTCACCCAGTTCTATTAACTGACTTCTTTCACACTCATCCTAAGAGCCTTCTGATTCTTGATTAGCTACCTAGGTTCTTAGAGTAATTACGGAACATCTAAATCAATGTTTCTTGACTGTTTCCAGAAAGTTTTCTCTAATAGGCGAGAAAAGAAACAGTCCTCGCAAGGTCTCTAATAGTGTCTACAGCAGCCCATTGTTAAGAGAAAATTCTTTAACTTTGAAGGTTTTAACTTGAAAATGTTTAGTCTATAAACAAACCAGGAGTCTATCTGCTTCATTCACTAATTATGCCAAGCACTTAGAAAAATGCCAGCAGAGGCCGGGCACGGTGGCTCACGCCTATAATCCCAGCACTTTGGGTGACCGAGGAGGGTGGATCACGAGGTCAAGAGATCGAGACCATCCTGGTCAACATGGTGAAACCCCATCTCTACTAAAAACACAAAAATTATCTGGGCATGGTGGTGCATGCCTGTAGTCCCAGCTACTCGGCAGGATGAGGCAGGAGCATTGCTTGAACCCAGGAGGCGGAGGTTGCGGTGAGCCGAGATCACGCCATTGCACTCCAGCCTGGGTAACAAGAGCGAAACTGTCTCAAAAAAAAAAAAAAAAAAATGCCAGCAGAGATTACGTTGAATAGATTAAGATTTCAGCTGGGCATGGTGGCTCACGCCTGTAATCCCAGCACTTTGGGAGGCAGAGGCAGACGGATCACTTGAGGTCGAGAGTTAGAGACCAGCCTGGCCAACGTGGAGAAACCCCCTCTCTACTAAAAATACAAAAATTAGCCGTGTGTAGTGGTGCATTCCTGTAATCCCAGCTACTTGGAAGGTTGAGTCATGAGAACCACTTGAACCCGGAAGACAGAGGTTGCAGTGAGCCAAGACTGTACCAATGCACACAAGCCTGAGAGGCAGAGTGAAACTGTGTCTCAAAGAAAAAAAAAAAAAAAAAAACAAAGGAAAAGAATCAAGATTTCTATTAAAAAAAAAAAAAAATTTTTGTTTGCATGTATTTTATTTTGTTATTATTACACCATAAGTTGTTTCTTCAGTTTCTTCTGGGACATCTTTTTCTTCAGTGGATCCTCCTCTTCTGGTTTAGCAACAATTTGTTTCTTTTCCATAAGGATCATCTCAGTGAGGCAGGCGAGTTAATGTATGGATTTAATCAGACCATGAGCTCTGTAAATCTAGCGGTGTATCCTGAGTGCTTTGTTCACCTGGATATGCTCAATGACCAGAGACTCTGTCTAAATCTTTACGTTCACTCAGCATAACTCTGCATTTTTAAACACGTGCAGCAAAAATTCAGCACTCTTTTTGGACCACTGACCCTGTGTCCAGCCCCACTGTTTGTCCTGGGCATACCTATCAACTCTACCCTTGTGACATCAGAATAGTGAACACTGTTCTTATAAAGTGACATATTTAGTGGCTTTTTGTTTATGCATACCCTTGACGGCCTGGGCGGACTCATAAGTGTTCTTAAAATGAACACAAAGATTTGAACCTCTTGGTTTGCATGATTTTGTGGAGTTTTCTGGGTCAAGTGAATATCAAACCATTTTCATAGATCATCTCAGGCCGTTTACGGTAAGAGTGAATTAATGACATTTTTAAATGTTTCAGTTGCTTGTTTTCAGCAACAACAACAAAAAACGGTTTTCTTCTCTGCCTCTTTGTTTAGTCACAGCTGGATTAAGGGTGCAGTTTTTTGCCACAGACGCTTAATTTTTGCTGCACTAAATGTGCTTATTTCAAAAACTTAAGCTGACTTGAATTTATATTGTACAATAATTTCTGTTCTTGTGTCAGCATATTTTGAGAACCTGAACCCACTGAAAAATGTGCATACAAATTGACACTGGTTTTTTGCTGTTTTGGAAATTTTATAATATAATCACTAAGACAAGATGACCACAATACTACTAAAGAGACAGCACACTTTAATGTTTCAGACAACTGCTGGTAGAAATTCTGTTATTTAACAGAATTAAATAAGAAATAAATATTTTCATTCTTAAAATTAACATGCTTAAAACTTAAATTTAACAGGCTTAAAACTTAATTAAATTAATAACATATGGTCAAAAGACTTGCATCATGTGAAATATAATGCTTTCTCTTCCATTGTCTTAGGAAAACAATAGTTCAAGGAACTTTTTGAAGGAGGAAAAATAACAAATTACATAGGCTTTAATTTTATGTAGTTGAATTAGTGTTCACAATTTTATTGTCGATAAAAACTCTTCACAGCTCTCACACTTTAATTCTGTTGTAATCTTATTGCACAGAATTAAAAGTAAAATGTAATTCACCAATAAAAGCTTTCACAATTTCACTTTCAGGGAGAAGTTACCCTTAAAATGTCTTGGCTGAATAAGCCAACTTTGAGAACCAGTTTACTCTTAGGCCAAACAATGATTCGTCATTTTAACCTATGTTTTAGCCATTGTCATGAAAAGTTTTTAGTTCTTCACTTTAAAAAGAGTAATTCCAATAATTGAAAATCTGATCAGTATTTTTCTCTGCTTAAACCAGCACATATATATGTCAAAAGAGCAAGTTTTCAAACTCATCTCCCATTTCTTTTTTTCTTTTTGAGACCGAGTCTTGCTCTGTTGCCCAGGCTGGAGTGTAGTGGCCTAATTTCAGTTCACTGCAACCTCCACCTCCCAGATTCCAGTGATTCTCCCACCTCAGCCTCCCAAGTAACTGGGATTACAGGCACCCGCCACCACGGCTGGCTAATTTTTGTATTTTCAGTACAGACGGGGTTTCAACATGTTGGCCAGGCTAATCTTGAACTCCTGGCCTCAAGTGACCCACCCACCGCGGCCTCCCAAAGTGCTGGGATTATAAGCCTGAGCCACCACGCCTGGCCTTATCTCCCATTTCTTTACAGATTAATCCAAAAAGATTAGCATCTAAATGGTTTTATTCTACTAATATTATACAAAATTCAGCATTTCTTTCCAGCTCAGTAAAGCACACACAAAAAAACAAGAGATGTTTGTGATCAGCTGACTGGCATGGTGAAACCCTGTCTCTACTAAAAATACAAAAAGCCGGGCATAGTGGTGGGCTCCTGTAATCCCAGCTACTCGAGAGGCTGAGGCAGGAGAATCGCTTGAACCTCAAAGGCAGAGGTTGCAGTGAGCCGAGATCATGCCATTGCACTCCAGCCTGGGCAACAGAGCAAGACTCCATCTCAAAAAAAAAAAAAGAAAGAAAATGAAAAAAGAAAACAAGAAAACCAAGAGACAAACTCTTTGAGAGGAGGTATTATTAGTGAGTGACTGCAAGGTTGCTGATTCCTGCAGGATACAGATATGCTACTTTCCCCAGCAAAGTCAGCTTCACAGATTTGTTTCCATGCATTCACCCATCCATCTGTGGTATTCCATTCATTTTTTAAAATCTCATATATCTTTAAAAAATTATTTTTACCGGTTATTTCCATATAAAATATCCTTATAAAGTTAGTGAACAAAGATCAGTAACTACATTCCTAAATTATTAGTGTCCATGCTTTCCAATGTGAAATAAATATCAAGGTTATCATTCATCTCTCCTCCAATCATTCCAGGCTATCCTTCTTGAATTTTAGAACTGGTTGGTTGGGCATTTAATAAGTATGGCTTTTTCACCTTACCAGTTTCTTTGTAAGCTCCATACAAGTTTGACCCTAACTACAGTGTGGAATTTTCTTTTTTTTAAACAATGTGGAATTTACCAAGTTTTTGTTTGATTGTGGCTTGTTGTTGTAAATAGACTTTAAGTTAATTATCAAGTAATTTTGAATTTTCAGTTATGGTTTTCATTCCTAGTGAATTTTTTTTTTCTTTTGTTGATACAATGTTTTCTCGTTGCTTGAACAGTTCATTTTTATGCTACCCACAGAAAACAGTGAAGATTTATGTAATTATTCTCAGGATTTTATCCACTAAAAGATGTAAGGATCAAACCTTTGGCAGTTACACAACATTAAAGCTATTTTAAATATGCCTCTGAGTATATCTACTATTTTTAGATGGCATCCACCTACTAGCAGTTCAGTAGTAAAGAGAATGGCCTGTGATATTTTTCAACATCAATTTCTTTAGGAAAGCCTCATCTCTCCAATCTTTGCAGATTTCTGATGGTACTAAAACTTTTTAAATTAGAACTTTCTGTATTAAATTACAATATGTGTTTCCTGTTGAAAATATAGCTTTAAAATTATTGCACTTTAAATGTTTTAAGTGGAAAAAAATGGTAACCATACACACAAAACAGATTATTTAGTGGGGAGCAAGGGGGATACTTACCTGCTATTAGTAGGATGTAGAACTAAATGGAATCACATGCTTATAAAAAAAAAAGTATATAATAAGAGTAACTTAGAAACTTTTAAGCTCCATATTGGAATCAATGACTTTTGGTGCGGTGTGATCTAAAACAGTGATTCCTGCAGTAGCAAAGTAATTTATCAAAATCCTGGCTGTGTGGGTCTCTTGAGTTTACATGAAGACATCACAGTTTTCAGCTCTTCTACTCTGGTAGGCAGTGCCATGAGCACCCTCAGCACACCCTGTTCTTCCCCGAGTAGCTTGTCCAAATCAACTGTTTGGGAGTGCAATGTTAATGCCACTCTATTCTCCAAGCACAGAAGTGCCAAATTTTCTAATCAAGAATTGCACATAAAAATTTATGCTTTCCAGGCTTAAATAAAAGCAGCACAATATTCACCAACAAAGAAAATAAAATGTTCTTAGGTTCATTGAGTTGGCATGTACCAAACATATTTTTTAAACTTTTTATTATGAACTGATAATAAACTCATGGGAGCTTGTAAAAATAGAAAAGTCCCATGCACCCTTCAGTCAGCTTCCTCTGATGATGACATCTTATATCACTGTAGTACAAAATCAAAACTGGGAAATAAACATCGGTATATTTAAAATCTGCATTCAGCGGACTTGGTGGCTCACGACTGTAATCCTAGCACTTTGGGAGGCTGAGGTGGGTGGACCACCTGAGGTCAGGAGTTCAAGACCAGCCTGACCATCGTGGTTAAACCCCATCTTTCAAAAAGAAAAAAAATCTGCATTCATTGAGTGCATGTGTGCATGTGTGTATGTTTCTATGCACCCTTTTCCATGTACATATTTATAGTTAGAATACAGTTTTGTTTAGCTATAGTTAAAATACAGATTTGTTTCACAAAAGAATTGCCTTCAAATACTTCTTTGTGTCTCCGCTTCCTCACTACACCTGTCCCTGTGACCTGGCAGCTACTGATCTGTTCTCCATCTCTGTAGTTTTGTCTTTTTGAGGGTGTTATATGAATGAAATCATACAGTATGTAATATTTTGAAGTTAACTTTTTTCAGTAAGCAAAATACCCTTAGAGTTCATTCAGATTATTACATAGTATCAATAGTTCATTACTCTTTATTGCTGAGTAGTATTCTATTGTATGGATGTACCAGAGTTTTTTCAACCATATACTCATTTAAAGACATTTGAGTCCATTTCCAGTATTTTGCTATATAAACTGTTCTTAACAAATAAATGTTTCGTGTGAATATGTTTTAATTTCTCTGGGACAAATGCCCAAAAAATAATTCCTGGTTGTACGATAACTACATGTTTACATCTGTAAAATCTAACAGACTATTTTTCAGAGTAATTGCACCATTTTCCATTCCCAACAGCAATGTATGAGAAATCCAGTTTCTCCACATCCTCCCTGGCATTTGTTATTATAGTCTGCCTTTCCTATTCACAGGAGATTGATTCCAGGACTCCTCCTCTGACTGATACCATATCCTCTGATGTTCAAGTCTTTTATATAAAATGAGAAGTGTCACATAGGGAGGGCCAATTGTATAATTATTTTGTATTTTGGATGTTCCAATAGATATATATTATTATCTCATTGTGGTTTTAATTTGCATTTCCTAAAGGCTAATGATGTTGACTATCTTTAAATGTGCTCATTTGCAATTCATGTCATTTTTGACAAAATGCTTTTACATTTCTTTTGCCCATTTTCAAATGGGATTTTTTTAATGTTGAGTTGTGAGAGTTTTTTATATAAGGACTTTGTCTGCAGTATTTTTGTCAGATACTGCAGATGTGAGCTGCAAGTTATTTTATTCCAATCTGTAGTCTGTCTTTTCAACCTCTTCACAGAGTGTTTTGTGGGGAAAAAGTTTTTAATTTAATGAGTCTAATTTATTAATTGTTTTCACTTATGGATCATGTTTCTAGTGTCAAGTCTGAGAAACTTTACCTTGCCCTAGCTCCCAAAGGTTTTCTCCTATATTATATTCTAAAAGTTTTACAGTTTCAAATTTTACATTTACATCTGTGATCCATTTTGAGTTACTTTCTTTAAGTTGTGAAATTTAGGTGGAGTTTCATTTTTTCCTCATTCTCATTCCTCTTTTTCCCATTTCTCATTCTCTTGTGAGTAACTGAGATATATTTTAGAACACTATTTTGATTTATCTAGAGTGTTTCTCAATGTATCTCTTTGTATAGTTTTTAATGGTTGCTTTCATTACAATGTTCAGACATTGCCTGTTACAGTCTACTAGTATCAACATCTTATCACTTTGGGGGAAGTGTAGGAACCATATCTTCGTTTAGATCCTTTTACTCACCACGCTTTTAAATATAAATGTCTTTAATATTTTCTCTACATATTTAAGCACCATATCAGATGAGGTTATAATTCTCATTTCAACTTCAAACATGGTTTAAAAACTCATGAGATAAAAATATATTTATTATTTTTACCCCTATTTTTACCCATTTCCTTTTTAAATTCCTTCCTGAAATCCCAGCTTTCTTCTGTTAGTGTTTCCTTTCTCTTTAGAGAACATCCTTTTAGATATTTTTTAAGGGCAGTTCTTCTGGTAAGAAGCTTTCTTACCAGGTTACTTTCACCAGAGAATGTCTTTCTTCCCCTTTCTTCCTGTGAATATTTTTACTGAGGTTGACACCAGAACAACATTGTACCACTTTCTCCTTACTTTCATAGGTTCAGATAAAAAATTCACTTTAACTCTAATAATTTCCCTCTATAGATAATGCAGTGTTTCTCTACAGTGTGTTCTAATATTTTACTGTTTTGTTTTTTTTATTTAGCTTTCAGAAGTTTCATTATGATATGTCTTGGCATAGATTTCTTTAATAAGTTTATCTTGTTTGAGTTTCACTCAATATTTTGAACTGGTAGGTTTATGTCTTTCACTGAGTTTGGGAAGTTTTCAGCCATTATTTATTTGAACAATCTTTAGTATCCGGTCTTATTTTCTAGGGCTTCAGTGATATAAATGGATCTTTTGTTATTATCTTACAGATGATATATTGACTTTTAATATTGAACCAGTCTTGTATTTCTGGAACAAATCCTACTTGGTCACTATATATATATATATACAGCTTTTTGTTCATTGATTTTCTCTAGTTTCTGTTTTGTTTCTGTTTTTCGTTTTCTTAATTTTTTTGTTTTCAGTAGGGACAGGGTTTCTCCATGTTGGTCAGGCTGGTCTTGAATTCCCGACCTCTGGTGATCCACCTGCCTCAGTCTCCCAAAGTGCTGGGATTACAGGTGTGAGCACCACGCCTGGCTACTAGTTTCTGTTTTCAATTCCACTGATCTCTACTCTTATCTTTATTATTTCCTTTTTTTCAATTTGCTTTGGGTCAATTTTGCTAATTTTTCTTCTAGTTTGTTCCTTCCTTCCTTCCTTCCTTCCTTCCTTCCCTCCTTCCCTCTTTCTCTCTCTCTCTCTTTCTATCTCTCTTTCTTTCTCTCTTTCTTTCTTTCTTTCACAGAGTTTCACTCTTGTTGCACAGGCTGGAGTGCAATGGCGCCATCTCAGCGACCGCAACCTCCACCTCCCAGATTCAAGTAATTCTCCTGCCTCAGCCTACGAAGTAGCTGGGATTACAGGCATGCACCACCACATCCAGCTAATTTTGTATTTTTGGTAGAAATGGGGTTTCTCCATGTTGATCAGGCTGGTCTCAAACTCCTGACATCAGGTGATCTGCCCATCTTGGCCTCCCAAAGTGCTGGGATTACAGGCGTGAACCAATGCACCTGGACTTTTCTTCTAGTTTCTTGAGGTGAGAGCTTAGATTATTGATTTAAGACCTTTCTCCTTTTCTAATACAAATATTTAATATTATAAATTTCCTTCTCAGCAATGTATTAACTGCATTCCACAAATTTTGCTACATTGGATTTTCACTTTTATTCAGTTCTAATTCTTTTAAAATTTTTCTTTGAGACTTTCTCTTTTAACCCATGTATTATTTCAAAGTACATTATTTCACTTCCAAGCGTTTTGGAGATTTTTCTGCTATTGATTTCTAGTTTGATTCCATTATGTTCAGAGAGCATATTTCCTTCGTATGGTTTTTATTATGCTTTAAGTCTATTAAGTTTATTTTATGCCTTGGGATATGATCTGTATCAGCAAAAGTTTCACGAGCACTTGAAAAGAATGTGTATTCTGCTTTTTTATGTAGAGTGTTCTGTATATTTTTATTAGATCCTGTTAGTTGGTTGTGTAGTTCTGTCTTCTATATCCTTGATGATCTTGTTGAGAGAGTGGTGTTTAACATCCTCAACTTTAATTTTGGATTAGGTTCTATCAACTTTTGCTTCATGTATTTTGAAGTCAGTTTCTATGTCTCCTTTGTGTATTGATCCTTTTATCATTATATAATCTCCCTTTGTGCTTGGTAATTTTCTTTTCTCTGACTTCTAATTTATCTCATATTAATATATCCGGTTCTGCTTTTTTTAAAATTAATGTTTATATGTATCTTTTTCCATCTATTTACTTTCAACCTACTTGCATTGTTGTATTTGAAGTTAGTGTGTTGTAGACAACATAAACGTGGGTCTTTTATTATTATTATACTTTAAGTTCTGGGGTACATGTGCAGAACATGCAGGTTTGTACATAGGTATACCTGTGCTATGGTGGTTTGTTGCACCCATCAACCCGTGATCTACATTACGTATTTCTACTAATACTATCCCTCCACTAGCACCCCCGACAGGCCCCAGTGTGTGATGTTCCCCTCCCTGTGTCCATGTGTTGTCATTTTTCAACTCCCAGTTATGAGTGAGAACATGCAGTATTTGGTTTGATTGAAAAAAATTGTACTTTAAATACAAATTTTCAAGTAAAATTTACATTCTAGGAAGCTGTGTTGAGCTTAAAATATGACACACCACTTCCATTTTCATTTCAGAAGCATGAATGTAGTTCCTCATTATTTTGTGAAATGGTATACCTTCTTGGAAAAGGGGCATCATTTTTGAGGTGTGCCTCTTTCTTCTGGTGTCAAAGACATATGTTCTATTTGTAGTGTAGGATTTCTAGTGGCTTTTTAACAGTACTTTTATCAGTCAAGTTCCAGTTTGGAAAACAGAAAAACACTAGAAATTTAAACACATAACAACAGGAAATTGGAAACGAAGGTACTAGAATATCTAGAAGAACACAATGATGAAGGGAGACAGGGGATCAACAAGGAAGTAGAAATAATACCTAGAGATTAGAAACTGCTAATTTTCCTGGCCTGGAACACACCTGATGCTGCACTGTTGGATGATTCTGGAACACGAAGTAAGAAGCATTTCACATGGAAAAGTTCTGCTTCTATTTGAAAGTGTGAAATCATCTGACTTCCAATGCCATTACGACAACCACCAGCAATTCCCACTGGTATAAGCTAGAAGCCAGAAGCTTCTCTTTTCCTTTATTCTTCTGATCTTCTGCCAGTGTCAAAGGAGCCAAAGAAATATAATTTGTAATGTCCCAGCCTTGACCACACACAGAAAAGTATGTAAAGGCAAGTAGGGAAAATCCAAGTGTTTTTGCAGAACTTATTTGAAAATGAAACATTTGATTTTAAATGCCTTAAACTATAGAAAAAATGATAGAAGATAATGTCTGTTGGGTGATTTTTCTGTTTACTTCACTATTTTAAAGCAAAATTAAATTATTCCCCAAATGAGAAGTATCATTAACTTATAGCTCTCAGTAAAATCAACAAAGAGGATTTATAGCTTAACTTGGCAGAGGGTACTACACAGAAATGTCTAACTTCCAGAGAAGAGAATAAACAGGTTTTCGTCTTTTTTTTTCCATATTGTACTCATGATAATTTGTCATGTGAAGGAGAAGAGCAAGGAATAAGACTTTCACCATAAAAGTACTCAACCCATTCCAAAGAGGGAAGGTGAAGGATAAGAGAGATTAATAAACCATTGAGGACTATTCCTTATACTTTATTTCACATGTACGCCTTAAGCAAGCACCTGTAACCCAGGTCATTCTGAAGTAATTTTCAAAACCAGTAAATATGTTCACTTACCTAATACTTATTTTTAACTCTGAAATTTACATTCTAAAATGTTCCTGTTTATTTAACAAAGATTCCATAATTATTTAAATCTTGAATTCATTTTAAAAGGGAAACACATATTATTTTCCTTGGCCAGCCATAGTGGATTATACTCATAATCCCAGCACATTGAAAGGCCCAGGTGGGAGGATTGCTTGACTCCAGGAGTTTGAGGCCAGGCTAGACAACACAGGGAAACCCTGCCTCTAGAAAAAAAAAATGGAGAATTAGCTGAGCATGATGGCATGCACGTATATATAGTCCCAGCTACTCAGGAGGCTGAAATAGGAGGATGACTTGAGCCTGGTAGGTCAAGGCTGCAATGAGCTGTGATTGTGCCATTGCACTCCAGCCTGGGTGACAGAGTGAGACCATATTTCAAAATATATATATTTTTAAGTAAAATATGTATATATTTTAAATAAATATATATGTTTTTCCTTAGCAGTTCTACTCTCTGAAATGTTATAAAGAACAAAGGGAGGTTTTTCAGAACGAAAAGAAGAATGACTTACAAGTGATTGTAATGAACTGATTAAATTTTCCAATTTCAGTCTGGACATGGGGCAAGAAGCCCTTTGTGGACTATTAAAGTCCAATGAAAAGGCAGCTCTGTTCTGAAATTATACACTACCATCTTTCCCAAATTCAGACAGTACATGTCATGTAATGGGAGCCCAGACACACACGCCCACACAAAATTAGCAAACAGAGGCATAAAAGTAAAGTGTGTGCCCTGGGGAATATATCAAATATATCGACAGTGTAAACAGGAAAACACACAGCATCCCGTTGGCCTGTGTTACCTTGCAGAGAGACATGCTAAAGTAGGGAAATCCGGACGCTTCCTAGAAAGAGTTCTAGGAGTACCTCACCTGGTACTAACACTCTACGTATTGACAGAGTAAGAGGGGTAGGCTACTTCATTTTGACCATGTAACAAGGAGAGCTTTCTTTAACAATGCCATGGGACACTGAAAACAGTCTTGTGACAAAGGGGGAGCTCCAGAACTCAGGCACTGCTATCAGCTTGTTCTTTGGTTAAGCTGACTCAGATGAATGTCTAGCTAAACTACCAAAAGGGGGAGGTAGTGAGTCACCAATGCCAGCCAGCTGACGTCTCTCATTATATTTGTGAACTGCAACTGCCAAGAGAAAGATAAAGAAAATTTATAGAAGAATTTTAGAAGACTTACTGGCAAATAGGCATCTTTTGACTCTAGTGGAAAAAGTTACTATATTGCAGAATCCCCAAAAAGTAATAAGATCACTTTTATATGGTAATATATTTTGGTATTTTCTATTCAAAATGTTTATGAGAACAGATATATGAAAAGAGAAAACAAATTTTTAAAGATATAGATAATATATAATATATTTTGTTTAGCTATTCAAATTACGTTTATCCTTTAGAGTCCTAATTAGAAGATTAGTTTAACTTTTCCCCTAAAAATTAAGGAATTATGTTTGTTACAGAATAAATATATTTCTTTCTAGTCATTTGAATTAGTAAGCATTGTTAGTTTCATGGTGTTTAGCCTATTAACTTATTTTTTAAAACATACTTTAAATGCTGAGTTGGCCAGGCATGGGGCTCACGCCTGTAATCTCAGCACTTTGGAAGGCCGAGGTGGGTGGATCACCTGAAGTCAGGAGTTCAAGACCAGCCTGGCCAATATGGTGAAACCCCATCTTGAAAAAAAAAAAATGCTGAGTTATTCACTCTACTGATGAATAAGAAATTATCATCCTTGAGGAAAACAGTTCCAATAAACATATTTATGATGACCACGCGTCTGGGGTTACTAGACTTAACAAATATGAATATAGAATCTTCCGTTAAATTTGAATTTCAGATAAACAACAAAAAGTGTTTTAAAATAAATATTGCATTTATCTTTCTTTACCTACCCAAATATTGCATTTATCTCTCTTTATCTACCTATCTTTGTGTTAACAATCAGTTCATAACCACTTTATCTATTTGTTACACTAAATCACTACTTTGAGTCAGAGGTAATCCCAACCTCAGATTCTTTTGTCTACAAACATCCAGTTTTGCCTAGGACAGTCCTGGTTAGAGCATGACTTCCCAGTAATTATTAACCCCACCTTTTCACTCTCAAAAGTGTCCCAATTTGAATATTAAATTATATTTAAAAATCTATGCACATTAAGTATAAAGTGCAGCTCAAAGACCTCAAAGGAGGATTAAAGAAGAAACAAAAGAAAAAAAATAATATTTTTAAACCAGAAAGCAGAAACCAAAGGAAGGGCTAACTAGAACTAGTGATGAAGACCTTATCTTGAAAACAGGGAATTTTTTTTTTTTTTTTTTTTTTTTAATAAAGATGGGGTTTCACCAGGATCGCCAGGCTGGTCTTAAACTTCTGACCTGAGGTTATTCACCCACCTCGGCCTCCCAAAGTGCTAGGATTACAGGCGTGAGCCACCATGCCCAGCCGAAAACAGGGAATGTTTTAAGTTGACTTCCATGGGACACTAATAGAGCTCCTGGTTGTATCAAGTTAGCAGGGATGTATTTTCTGGACTTAAAAACACTATTGGACAGCTCAGAAGAAAATGGAACAAATTGTCTGTAAGTCAAAAGAACTGGAAGTGGAAGGGAATTTAGAGCTTAGAGTAGGATAAACCAATAAAGTGGTTATAATTATGGTTAACAAAAAGGTAAAGAAATCATCAACTAGGAAAACGGGCAATAATTATAAAGTATATTGTAAGCATAATAAAGTTCATTATATCAATGTGAACTTATTTGATTATAAATATAATTAGAATGATAATCTCCCTTCCCAGAAATTCTCTCCATAAAAGTAGTAAAGAAAGCACTTTTATTATTGAATAAACATTAAGCCAGAATGTGAGGTACATCACAGGTAATCCACTAAGAGACTGCAAAAGCAGAAAGTAATCATACCCCCTTATACTGCCAAGCAGATACAACTCATTACATACATGTTTTCAAGATAAATAACATGTTGTCAGGTAAGACAACATGACAGCCCCATTTGCACACATCATTCATCCTAACTTTACCTGGAAATTGAGGAGATCATTCCTGTTAGCTAATTGACCTTGTCCAGGGGAAAGACAAAATTCTCGTATTTTTATGGTAGAAGGTAGTTTTGCACCTTGGAGGCTGGTGTCCACTGAAGTTAGACTCCTGACCTAACACAGAAACTGGGAGATTAAGGATGCTGTCTCCCTTGATGTGTACATTTCAGTGGGATTGCTCTTAGATTATTGAGAAAGACATTCCTAGGCTGACAAAGGGCCTATCTAGTCTTCAAAATGATTTATATACATTTTAATGAACAAAGAAAGTACAGTTGGCCCTCTGTATCCAGGAGTTTGCATCTGTGCATTCAATCAACCATGGATCAAATATATTTGGGGGAAAAAACATTCCACGAAGCTTCAAAAAGCAAAACTTCAGTTTGCCACATACCAAGTACTACATTCAGTCCATGCAAATGTAGTGATATGTAGACATTATATTAGGTATTATAAGTAATCTGGAGATGCTTTAAAGTCTATAGGAGGACCTGTGTAAATGACATGCAAATACTATGCCATTTTGTAGAAGACACTTGAGCATCTTTGGATTTTGGTATCCTGGGGGTCATGGGGGAGGGCTGGAGCCAACTGTTCACAGATACTAAGGATAATTATGTTTAAAATGACAAGCTTTTTAGAATAAATGCTCTGATAAAAAGGAGAGGAGGAAAATCTCTTATTTTCAGCAGGAATAATTATGTTTCTTATTTTAAAATTTTATTTGTCCTTATAAAATCTACAAAAAGTTGAGAAAATTAAATATTACCTATATCTAGATATAATTCTATCAGCATTTTGGTATATTTTCTTACATTTTATGTATTATATTGGTTTTTATACCTTTTAACATACAACATATACATAATTTTGTCTGACTTTTTTCTCTTAACATTACCCCATGTCACTTTAAATGGTAGTATTTTAACGATTGTGTTAATTCTTTTTTGTTGCTGTTGTTTTTGTTTTTATTTTGTTTTTTTTTTTGAGATGGAGTTTCATTTTTGTTGCCCAGTGCAATGGCCTGATCTTGGCTCACTGCAACCTCTGCCTCCCAGGTTCAAGCGATTCTCCTGCCTCAGCCTTTTGAGCAGCTGGGATTATAGGCTTGCGCCCCCATGCCTACCTAATTTTTGTATTTTTAGTAGAGATGGGGTTTCTCCATGTTGGTCAGGCCGGTCTCAAACTCCCAACCTCAGGTGATCAGCCTGCCTCAGCCTCTCAAAGTGCTGGGATTACAGGTGCGAGCCAGGGTGCCTCGCCTAAAGTATTTTTTAAACATGAAAATAATAAAGATTTTGATAGATGTTGCTGAATTGCTAAATCTTATTTAAATAACTCTATGTTTTATTCAATAGTTTTTCTCCTCATTGTTAATCAAGCAATTATAGAGTTTTAAAGTAACTTTAACAATTCTTTCTTCTTCCAGTTAAATACCCTAAAACATTCAAAACCACTAGGAAGCGTGAAAATATATATATATATATCTTTGTTCTTTTTTCTCCCTCTTTATGGGGAGCCCAACACCCTCTGCCCTCATTGGAAGCACAGTGAGACATCACTGATAACTCAGTAGCAGATATAAAAGATAAGGGGAGTAAGAATACTGAGTGATTCCCAGGTTGCCTTCATCTATGCTTTAAAGCCTTGAACATGGGTGATAAATTTCATACTCATATAGAGAAACAATTTGCTCAGCCCCCTAAGAATAACAGAAAGGTGGCTGTTTAAATAATCTAGTTGACTGTATTACATATTTTTCTTGCTCTACTCCAGGCTGTCAGGTTTGACCTAGATACCAAGTAAAGTAAACCCTGGAGACTCTACTAGCCCAAGTTCCTGAAACAGCCACTGATGCCTTGTGATCAGTGAATTAAAAAAAAAAAAGGTCCCTAAAACAAAGTATTCTTTCTCTTTTTCCACTCCATCCCCAGCTTTTCCACTTCTGTAGCTGTTTAAAAGCTCTAAGTAAAGCCACTGTATTTTGATATACATCCACTCTCTGGTAGGTTAAATTATAAGTCGGTCTGCAGTCAGAGAGACTCCAAGCTATGTCCTAATTTTCTTTTCTTTTCTTTTTTTTATTTTTATTTTTTCTGAGACGGAGTCTCACTGTGTTGCCAGGCTGGAGTGTAGTGGCACGTTCTTGGCTCACTGCAACCTCTGCCTTCCAGGTTCAATCAACTCTTCTGCCTCAGCCTCCCGAGTAGCAGGGATTACAGGCACACACCACCATGCCCAGCTAATTTTTGTATCTTTAGTAGAGACGCGGTTTCACCATGTTGGCCAGGATGGTCTCGATCCCTTGACCTTTTGATCCACCTGCCTCGGCCTCCCAAAGTGCTGGGATTACAGGCCTTAGCCACCCACCTTGCCTGTGTCCTAACTTTCAAAACTGAAAGTGCCTAAAAGCTGGCATTTGATCCAATTCAGCATTGATTTTACAACAGAGAGATGAAAAAGAGAAGTGTACAATTTTTTAAATTACTATACAGAATATATATTTCTTGTATCAACGGTTATGTTTTAAATTACCTCAAATCTCCTGTAATTAACAACAACAAAAAGAATTAGGCCCTATCTTCACATATTACCAACCAATGAATAAGACATCAAATATTACATAATCTGAAAGCATTTCATCACTGTATCAAATCTAGTTCATTAATTGACAAATATTTTTGTTCATATAGAATAGAAAGGACATTTAGCCAAGCATACTGGGGAAACAAGTTATAAGAGCGATACAGCACGCTCAAAAACTTTAGAATAATGAAGAAATAAGGTAACTACTATAAATAACAGATGGTATTGAACAGTAATTATAATGATACACCTATATTTCCATAACTTTCTAGAGTTTACAAAGTTTAACATTCACAACAGCTCTGCAAATTTGGCATTACTGTTACAATTCAATGGAAGAAGAAATTGGTATTTAAGAAAACTGCACAGGTCAGGCACGGTGGCTCATGCCTGTAATCCCAGCACTTTGGGAGGCCGAGGCAGGTGGATCACCTGAGGTCAGGAGTTTAAGACCAGCCTGGCCAACATAGTGAAACCCCATCTCTACAAAAACACAAAAATTAGCCAGGCAGGATGGTGGGTGCTTATAATCCCAGCTACTCGGGAAGCTGAGGCAGGAGAATCGCTTGAATCCAGGAGGCGGAGGTTGCAGTGAGCCAAGATTGTGCCATTGCACTCCAGTCTGGGTGACAAAGCCTGGCCCTGTTCTTCATATTTTTAAATAATTTATGCCTGGGAACCTAGGACTGCCACACTACAAGACCATAAATGTTCAGACAACTAATCTTGGCAAGATTGTTATGGGTGTCATTGAGCTGTCAAAGTCACTCATGGATGCTCAGTAGCTAAAAGATACACACTATGTCAACTCTTTGTAGCAGTGCCTAGACATTCAAAAACCATTATATATATATATATATGAAACTTGGGTTATTATAATCTCTAATAAATGGTCTCTATATTTAAGGACTTTGAATATTTTCTGAAGAGTAGGCTTGTTTCCCAAAGGCCTTGAGATAAACAAGAAACTGGGAAGAAGCACGGCAGAGAGGAAGTGAATGAGATAGCGGTAACAACTGGTTTAGAATCTATTAGGATGGGGCTTTAAGACTTCCCAATAGGTCTGATCTTGGTTTAGAAAACATTGCCTCTTTATCTTTCTAGATCAGGGCTGAAATAGTTATCTTCAGTCTTACTGAGGCAACATAATAAAGGCTACATCAAAGGGCTTTCTTCAGTAGATCTTGGTCCCACTTCTAAAATTCTCTGGGAGTGAAGTGTGAGGAGAATCTATGGATTTGAAGAGACCACTGAAATTGTTTTTATGAATATTATACCAATTACTTTTATAAAATGTAAGAAAGCAAGGTAAATTAGGATAAATAGGATTAATTTGCATTCTGAAAATGTTTTCAATGTTTAAATAATCAGATATAAACATTAACGGCTGAGTACGGTGGCTTACTCCTTTAATCCCAGCACTTTGGAAGGCTGAGGTGGGTGAATCACGAGGTCAAGAGATCGAGACTATCCTGGCCAACATAGTGAAACCCCATCTCTATTAAAAATACAAAAATTAACTGGGCGTGGTGGCACGCATCTGTAGTCCCAGCTACACAAGAAGCTGAGGCAGGATAATCACTTGAACCTGGGATGCAGAGGTTACAGTGAGCAGATTCATACCACTGCACTCCAGACTGGTGACAGAGTGACACTCTGTCTCAAAAGAAAAAAAAAATTGAAGCTGCATAATATAAAATGACTCTTTTAATTGTTCTTTTCCTTCCATCTTCTGATTCCACATTTATTGATATTTTTAAGGCCATAAAAAATTTATTTTTTCTGTATGGATCTTATATAGCTTGGTATAATTGATACCCATGGGTTATGACTATAATTTCCATGGCATTAAAAGACAGTAATCACTGCCCTAAATCAACCTACATTTATTGAGCCCCTTTGCACACCATCATTTTGAACATCATAGAAACCTGGTCCTTTGCCTTCAAGTATTAAAACTGGATACCAACAGAAAATATACATGCTTTGAACCGTTTTCAAAGTTAAGAGGTTGGTGAGCATAAAACAATATTGCAACAGCACAAATTAAACACACATAAGATATAATCAGAGTGAAAATGATGCACTAGACAGATTAAGTAATAATATATCTGAACACAGATGGTATCCACATCCCAGCCAGCAGATAGAGATTTCACAAAGTCCCAGTGTCTTGGGAGCCCACAGATAAATCAGAATTCCATTAGCAGGGTGGCTAGCAACACTGCCCTACTAGTAGCCCTGCTAAGATAAACGAGTGGGAGTTGGATGTGGGTCTTTCACTTAGGGAAGAGCGTAAGGTCTAGTTGTTTCACCCACAACAAGGAGTTCCTCACATGGGGAACTTATTTATACTGGAAGACATTGTTGTGGCTCTTATCTGACCTGTGTTTAGTTTACGCCTACCTAACCATCATTCTGGGGCTGACAGCTCAACTGTGTGTTAGCCCTCGCCTCCCAGGGAAATCCTAGCCCGCAGTCTGGTTCTTGAGAATGGATGGAGCAAATTCAAAACACCACCAAAATAGGAAGGTCAAAGATTTTTACTTACAGAATCTGGGCAAAGAGGGCACAATGAATCTGGAGGGCAATCTTCCATCCCCTGGCACATGAGGTGGACGTGAAGAATCAGGCACTTAGAAAAAGTGTGCATGGCAACTAGCAGTATAGACAAGGGACGGACTAGGCTGTAAGTTACTAAGTTCACGGGCAAATGCCTATATGGTCCATTAAAGGAAGCAGTAGGAAAGCAGGGAGTCCAATCTGCTAGCAGGGGAGATGTCCAGAAGTTCTTATCTTTGACCATTGGCTTGAGTCATTTGGGTGGAGTGTAGAACTGGAAACTGTTTCAAAGGTGACTAACCCCTGATTCTAGTAGGAGAAAGTTAAACTTATACTCAAAGTGGATGCCAAGGCAACATAAAATTATAAAAATTCTCTACACCCAGGCTTTGACATGCCCCAGTCTCTGAGCTAGAAGAAACTGTTTATCTTTAGTCACACTAACTAAAACCCTGGTGACATTACCAACCCCAGGAAAAAAAATAATAAAACATCTAACACAGAGACCTAAAATAATCAGGAGGATGAAGAAATTTCTCTAGATTCATTGAAATCAGTAAGATTAGCAATTTCTTTAATAAACCAAGATGTTCAAAAAGATGTTATGCCCAATTATCAGGAAGTAAAAGGCCTCTTTTGTTTTGACAACTATTTATTAAGCACCTGTATGTGTCAGGCACTGTTTTAAGGTCTTGAGAGATATGACCATGTACAAAACGGCTCTATTCCCTGGGTGCTTATTTTCTAGTAGAAGAAGAGAGACTGAAAACAATACATAAATAAAAGATGTAGAATGTCAGATGATATGTTGGAAAATGAAACAGAAATAGGATATGCTATGCTGGGGTGAGGATTCCATTTAGAAAGTGATTAGAGAGGGCTCTCTCACTGAGAAGAGGAAATCTGAGCAAGAACCATGAGCAGGGGAGGAAGTAAACTCTTTTGGTATATGTGGAAGAGTGCTCCAGGCCAAGGGTGTCCACTCTTTTGGCTTCCCTGGGTCACACTGGAAGAACTGTCTTGGGCCACACACAAAATACACTAACACTAATGATAACTGATAAGCTAAAAATAAAATCACCAAAAAAGTCTCATAATGTTTTAAGAAAGTTTATGAATTTATGTTGGGCTGAATTCAAAGCCACACATGACCCACAGGCCATGGTTTAGACAAGCTTGTTCTAGACAGAGAAAATAGCAAGTTAAAAAGTCCTGAGGCAGCAGTGTGCCTGGTAGCAACCCTAGTGTATCAGAGGCCCAGCAAAGACTCCAGGGTGCAAAGGTTGAACAGTAGAGAGAGAAATAGAAGAGAAACTAGAAAGGTAATAAGGAACTAAGCTGTGTAGGGCCTTGTAGGATGTTTTAAGGACTTATGCTTTCACCCTAAGTAGAAGAGCCATTTCAGGATTTTAAGCAAAGACATGGCATGATCTCACACATGTTTTAAAAGGATTACTCTGACTGCTGTGTTGATCATTTAAAAAAAAAAATCTAAACACATGATTTTTATCTGCCACTTAAGTTTATAAAAATATTATATGTAAGTTGAAAAAATAAATGCCTTGTCCTTAGTGTGCAAAAATGTGACTAATTCATCCTCATGTAGGCATGTGAGAAAAAAATGGTATGAGTTGAAACTGATGCCTATATCCTATGTAACCTTCCCACTCTTTTTTTTTTTTTTTTTAAAGATGGGGTTTCACCATGATGGCCAGGCTGGTCTCCTGACCTCAGGTGATCCATCTGCCTCGGCCTCCCAAAGTGCTAGGATTACAGGCGTGAGCCACGGCGCCCAGCCATAACCTTCCCACTCTTATGACCAGTTGCACAAACACACTGAGGAACCAGTTGTTCAGGATTAGGAAGGTAGAACAATTGGAAGGTGTAGGCGGCAGATGCTTATCATCACAAGTGCAAATTCAACTACTGATCTCTCCCCTCCTACTCCTACTCAGATGAATACCAGCTTCCTCTCGAGTACATTGACAGCATTTTTATTAATAAAAAATCATTTTATTTCAATTACTTACTCTAAAGAATATTCCATTCGACCCAGCAATCCCATTACTGGGTATATATCCAAAGGATTATAAATCATTCTACTATAAGGACACATGCACACTAATGTTCATTGCAGCACAGTTTACAATAGCAAAGACCTGGAACCAACCCAAATGCCCATCAATGATAGACTGGACAGGGAAAATGTGGCACATATACACCATGGAATATTATGCAG